>CAWUFW010003280.1:0-275000 GCA_963921515.1 Calotriton arnoldi
CCGCGTTGCGTTTGGGCCGTTTCCTGTCGCAGGCACTAGGCCGACCCACACAAGTGAGGTACCATTTTTCTCGTAAGACTTTGGGGAACGCGGGGTGGGTGGAAATTTGTGGATCCACGCAGATTCCAGAACTTTCCACCACAGAAATGTGGGGAAAATGTGTTTTTTTTGACAATTTTTTATGTTTGCAAGGGATTCTGGGTAACAGAACCTGGTGGGAGGCAGTCAAGTCACCCCATCCTGGATTCCCCTGGTTGTCTAGTTTTCAAAAATGTATAGGTTTGCTAGGTTTCCCTAGGTGCCGGCAGAGGTAGGGTTCAAAAACTACAGCTAGGCACTTTGCCAAAAAAGGGTCATTTTTCACTGCGAAATTGAGGTGGGACCGCGTTGCGTTTTGCGCCGTTTCCTGTCGCAGGCACTAGGCCGACCCACACAAGTGAGGTACCATTTTTCTCGTAAGACTTTGGGGAACGCGGGGTGGGTGGAAGTTTGTGGATCCACGCAGATTCCAGAACTTTCCACCACAGAAATGTGGGGAAAATGTGTTTTTTTTGACAATTTTTTATGTTTGCAAGGGTTTCTGGGTAACAGAACCTGGTGGAAGGCAGTCAAGTCACCCCATCCTGGATTCCCCTGGGTGTCTAGTTTTCAAAAATGTATAGGTTTGCTAGGTTTCCCTAGGTGCCGGCAGAGGTAGGGTCCAAAAACTACAGCTAGGCACTTTGCCAAAAAAGGGTCATTTTTCACTGCGAAATTTAGGTGGGACCGCGTTGCGTTTTGCGCCGTTTCCTGTCGCAGGCACTAGGCCGACCCACACAAGTGAGGTACCATTTTTCTCGTAAGACTTTGGGGAACGCGGGGTGGGTGGAAATTTGTGGATCCACGCAGATTCCAGAACTTTCCACCACAGAAATGTGGGGAAAATGTGTTTTTTTTGACAATTTTTTATGTTTGCAAGGGATTCTGAGTAACAGAACCTGGTGGGAGGCAGTCAAGTCACCCCATCCTGGATTCCCCTGGGTGTCTAGTTTTCAAAAATGTATAGGTTTGCTAGGTTTCCCTAGGTGCCGGCAGAGGTAGGGTTCAAAAACTACAGCTAGGCACTTTGCCAAAAAAGGGTCATTTTTCACTGCGAAATTGAGGTGGGACCGCGTTGCGTTTTGCGCCGTTTCCTGTCGCAGGCACTAGGCCGACCCACACAAGTGAGGTACCATTTTTCTCGTAAGACTTTGGGGAACGCGGGGTGGGTGGAAATTTGTGGATCCACGCAGATTCCAGAACTTTCCACCACAGAAATGTGGGGAAAATGTGTTTTGTTTGACAATTGTTTATGTTTGCAAGGGATTCTGGGTAACAGAACCTGGTGGGAGGCAGTCAAGTCACCCCATCCTGGATTCCCCTGGGTGTCTAGTTTTCAAAAATGTATAGGTTTGCTAGGTTTCCCTAGGTGCCGGCAGAGGTAGGGTTCAAAAACTACAGCTAGGCACTTTGCCAAAAAAGGGTCATTTTTCACTGCGAAATTGAGGTGGGACCGCGTTGCGTTTTGCGCCGTTTCCTGTCGCAGGCACTAGGCCGACCCACACAAGTGAGGTACCATTTTTCTCGTAAGACTTTGGGGAACGCGGGGTGGGTGGAAATTTGTGGATCCACGCAGATTCCAGAACTTTCCACCACAGAAATGTGGGGAAAATGTGTTTTTTTGGACAATTTTTTATGTTTGCAAGGGATTCTGGGTAACAGAACCTGGTGGGAGGCAGTCAAGTCACCCCATCCTGGATTCCCCGGGGTGTCTAGTTTTCAAAAATGTATAGGTTTGCTAGGTTTCCCTAGGTGCCGGCAGAGGTAGGGTTCAAAAACTACAGCTAGGCACTTTGCCAAAAAAGGGTCATTTTTCACTGCGAAATTGAGGTGGGACCGCGTTGCGTTTTGCGCCGTTTCCTGTCGCAGGCACTAGGCCGACCACACAAGTGAGGTACCATTTTTCTCGTAAGACTTTGGGGAACGCGGGGTGGGTGGAAATTTGTGGATCCACGCAGATTCCAGAACTTTCCACCACAGAAATGTGGGGAAAATGTGTTTTTTTTGACAATTTTTTATGTTTGCAAGGGATTCTGGGTAACAGAACCTGGTGGGAGGCAGTCAAGTCACCCCATCCTGGATTCCCCTGGGTGTCTAGTTTTCAAAAATGTATAGGTTTGCTAGGTTTCCCTAGGTGCCGGCAGAGGTAGGGTCCAAAAACTACAGCTAGGCACTTTGCCAAAAAAGGGTCATTTTTCACTGCGAAATTTAGGTGGGACCGCGTTGCGTTTTGCGCCGTTTCCTGTCGCAGGCACTAGGCCGACCCACACAAGTGAGGTACCATTTTTCTCGTAAGACTTTGGGAACGCGGGGTGGGTGGAAATTTGTGGATCCACGCAGATTCCAGAACTTTCCACCACAGAAATGTGGGGAAAATGTGTTTTTTTTACAATGTTTTATGTTTGCAAGGGATTCTGGGTAACAGAACCTGGTGGGAGGCAGTCAAGTCACCCAATCCTGGATTCCCCTGGGTGTCTAGTTTTCAAAAATGTATAGGTTTGCTAGGTTTCCCTAGGTGCCGGCAGAGGTAGGGTTCAAAAACTACAGCTAGGCACTTTGCCAAAAAAGGGTCATTTTTCACTGCGAAATTGAGGTGGGACCGCGTTGCGTTTTGCGCCGTTTCCTGTCGCAGGCACTAGGCCGACCCACACAAGTGAGGTACCATTTTTCTCGTAAGACTTTGGGGAACGCGGGGTGGGTGGAAATTTGTGGATCCACGCAGATTCCAGAACTTTCCACCACAGAAATGTGGGGAAAATGTGTTTTTTTGACAATTGTTTATGTTTGCAAGGGATTCTGGGTAACAGAACCTGGTGGGAGGCAGTCAAGTCACCCCATCCTGGATTCCCATGGGTGTCTAGTTTTCAAAAATGTATAGGTTTGCTAGGTTTCCCTAGGTGCCGGCAGAGCTAGGGTTCAAAAACTACAGCTAGGCACTTTGCCAAAAAAGGGTCATTTTTCACTGCGAAATTGAGGTGTGACCACGTTGCGTTTTGCGCCGTTTCCTGTCGCAGGCACTAGGCCGACCCACACAAGTGAGGTACCATTTTTCTCGTAAGACTTTGGGGAACGCGGGGTGGGTGGAAATTTGTGGATCCACGCAGATTCCAGAACTTTCCACCACAGAAATGTGGGGAAAATGTGGTTTTTTGACAATTGTTTCTGTTTGCAAGGGATTCTGGGTAACAGAACTTGGTGGGAGGCAGTCAAGTCACCCCATCCTGGATTCCCCTGGGTGTCTAGTTTTCAAAAATGTATAGGTTTGCTAGGTTTCCCTAGGTGCCGGCAGAGCTAGGGTTCAAAAGTTACAGCTAGGCACTTTGCCAAAAAGGGTCATTTTTCACTGCGAAATTGAGGTGTGACCACGTTGCGTTTTGCGCCGTTTCCTGTCGCAGGCACTAGGCCGACCCACACAAGTGAGGTACCATTTTTCTCGTTAGACTTTGGGGAACGCGGGGTGGGTGGAAATTTGTGGATCCACGCAGATTCCAGAACTTTCCACCACAGAAATGTGGGGAAAATGTGATTTCTTTGACAATTTTTTATGTTTGCAAGGGATTCTGGGTAACAGAACCTGGTGGGAGGCAGTCAAGTCACCCCATCCTGGATTCTCCTGGGTGTCTAGTTTTCAAAAATGTATAGGTTTGCTAGGTTTCCCTAGGTGCCGGCAGAGCTAAGGTTCAAAAACTACACCTAGGCACTTTGCAAAAAAAGGGTAATTTTTCATTGTGAAAATGTGGTACGTCCACGTTGCATTTTGAGCCATTTCCTGTTGTGGGCACAAGGGCTACCCACACAAGTGAGGTACCATTTTTATCGGGAGACTTAGGGTAACACAGAATTGTAGAGCAACTGTTATTACCTATTGACTTTCGATGCATTTCTGCCTTCCAAATGAAAGACAATGTGTAAAAAATAAGTCATTTTGAAAAATGACCTATAATTCTCATGCTAGTATGGGTACTCCCAATTTCGGAAATGTGCAAATATCTACTGTTTCTAAAATCTACATTTTGTTCCCATTTTAGAAATACATAGGTGTCTTTCATAACAATTTTTCCATGTATACATTTTCCCAAAATAATTGCTATATACCCGGTACTTAAAAAAAAATTCATTGCAAGATGTTGCTCAATTATTGGCTCTGGGTTCGTCGGGTTCTTGGTGAACCTACAAGTCCTATATATCCCCACAACCAGAAAGGTCCAGCGGATATAACGGTATATTGCCTTCAAATAGCTGTCATAATTAGAAGAAGTTACAGGTGAAAACGTTGACACAAATGGCTGTTTTTTTCAACTAATTTTCAATTTTTCCTTTATTTAACTGTTAGTTTCTATAAGGAAAACTTTAAGGATCTACACAAATGACCCCTTGCTGAATTCAGAATTTTGTCTACTTTTCATAAATGTATAGCTTTCCAGGATCCATTATTGGTTTCATACCCATTTCTACCATTAACTGGAAGGAGGTTGAAAGCACAAAAAATAGCAAAAATAGGCTATGTCCCAGAAAAATGCCAAAACTGTGTAAACTTTTTTGGTTTTCTGACAAAAGTCTGTCATTCCCTAAAATCTGGGAAAATGGAGATTTCAGCCCCACAAACCTTTTTTTGATACCATTTGCAGGGAAAAACCCAGACGCTTTTATATGCGGGACTTTTTTCCCATTTTTCCCCAAAAAACCAAAATATAGCTGTATTTTGGCTAAAATCTGGGACCCCTCCGGGGGAATCCACAAACCCTGGGTACCTTTAGAATCCCCATGATGTTGGAAGAAAAGGACGCAAATTTGGCGTGGATACCTTATGTGGTCCAAAAGTTACAGAGGCCTAATCGCGAACTACTACAAATAGCCAAAAAAGGGCTCAGCACTGGGGGGGAAAAGGCCCAGCAGTTAAGGGGTTAATAGCAATACAGAGGAACCTTAGAATTGATGAAGACCCTAGACAGTGATAATCAACTAAAGGCTAGTAGATTGGGTGAAGCTTTGATATGCATTTGACCCACATCTGGTTTTAACGTTTATGAGTTTCCCTAAACTTCAATCTGTACATGTCTGTGGTCAGCACAAACCCTTTTATGAGTGTCTCCTTCATATGTTTGTAGGACTCAGCCACTTCCTCATTAAGGGTCAGATGCCTATATCTGCCCTTCACTGAGAATAACTCCCACAGTAGAGAGCCACAGTGCTGATGCGCTATCCTCCTCATTTTACAGGCCCTATCAAAGGCTGCAAACCATTTGTTGATGTCATCACTAAATGTTAAGACAATCCCTTAGGGGATCTATGGGTCAAAGGTTTCCTCTTTTTGACGATTAAAATTGCTGACACCGTTATCTTTGGGCCTTAAGCCCATCTTGACCCTCCTTTCTTCAAGGGCTAGTCTCCTTACCTAGAGTTTAAACTTTTTCTCCTCCAGGGAGAGTAGGCCAAACTCTTCCTCCAAGAGTCCTATCCCCTTTCCAGTAGGGGGTCTACTAGAATGACTTCTGTCACTTTCTACTTGTGAAGTCTGGGAAAGGGTGGAGATGTTAGGTCTTCACTTTCTTCCCCATCATTATCAGTTTGGGCTAGCGCATCATTCTCACCATCTTCAGGGTCATCTTCTGAAGAATGGCCCTCCCTCTCTAGCTTCTCATGTTCAAAGTAGTGGAAGGCTCTTTTGAGTTCGTCCTTTTTGGTAGTTGCCCTAAAAGCAATACCTCTAATCTAGCACAGAGCTCTTAGATCATTGATCTTCAAAGCTGGAATGAGTGCCAAGTCGAGATTCTGTGCAGCCTCCATTGTTGCTAACATTTTTAATTGAAAGTTGGGATCTTTTTAAAACTTTTAAAAAACGTGAACACTTTTATCCTAACTTTCGAATGTTAACTTTTGGAATGAGAGTCAACACAGGGCCCTGAAATTCCAATTAAACATTTTACAAAATTTTTCAAAACAATAATGTTTACGTCCAAAAGTCAGTAGTGGATTCCTTGTGCAAAATTCACCTATGACCAAGTGGTACTGCGAAACACAAATTCAGGATCCCACCGCTGTAACACCAATCTAGGAAGGTGGAGTATTATGTGATGATGCTGGTTAGACTTCACCATGCAATAGTCTCACAATACCCAAGGATGGTCCTTGGATTCACAATAATAAATACTTAGCTCAGTCCCGGTAATGTGGCAGAGAGTAGTCAGGCTTTACTAGAGGAACACGTGTTAAGCATTTCAGAGTATCAACATGGACGCTAAGTAATTGACACGACTCAAAGGAAATCTGACACCAATTTGTAAACATAAAGCAGATGATTTTTATATGAATTTAGACACCAAAACGAATGACATTGGATACATATAACCGTAGTTATGGATTTTAGAACAACTCATAAAATAATGCACTTCAATGAGGGATTTTAGAACAAATCATAAAATAATGCACTTCAATGATGAAACTTTACCATTTCAGTCAATGCAAAAAAGGTAATAGTTAGAATAGGTTACTTGCAAGTTGAGTTACGTAGAACCCACGGAGGGGTAAGGTGATGTGGGGTCCCAGGACCAAGCCACAACAGTGAATTTGATTTTACCTGGTCCGATGGGTCAGTGTGCAGAGTTGTTCTGACTGTCCTTGGTGCTAAGAGGGAGTCACAGGGGTGCTGGATTTTACCATTTAGAAAGTGCTAGGAGGAAAACGGATGCAAAAGCTTGACAACGGGACCACAGTGTGGCTGGTTAAAGGTGTTACGGGGTTCCCTCTTGATGCAGCGTCGAGTAAAGGGAGTGCTAACCGGACTGGTCACCAACAAGCCTTGGTAGCTGTAAGGCCAGAGAATCGGTACTTTGATGTCTGGAGGTCCGGGTAACACGTTAGCTGCCTGAAAGTTGCTGGAGGTCAGGACTACATTTCCCACAAGGCACTGGACCATTTACTTTTGGGCAATCCCTTGGGGGGGGGGCGGAATGGCCAGTGATTCTTTGGTTCCGGGATGTTGTTTTTACCTGCAGTGTGTGGGGGCTAGCGCCACTAGTCCAAGGGAGTCTGGAGCTGCCTTTGGCTCACAAAGAGGTCCTTCTGTCTGGGGGAGCCGGTCTTTGGTCTGAGTCGCAGTCATACACTTCCAGGAACGTTGTCACTTTGGTTTGTGCAGCTCCTGTTGTCACAGACTCGGTCTCTTCTTTGTCCTCATGTTGCAGTCTTCACAGATGTGAGGTTCTGGTTTCAGGGGTGTCCCTTAAATCCTACATTTAGGGGTCTTAGGGGTGTGGTTGCAAAGGGCCAATGTGCTACTTGCCCCAGCGGCTAATCTGCCCCTGAGGTGACCACATCTGGGGGTGTAGGTCACCTTTTCTTCCCAGAACCCACTATTCTACCACTTTTAAAAATGGCAGAAGTCTTCCTTAGCTGTACAGACCAGGCAGCCCACCCTATAGATGTGGCTAGCCTGCTAAAAGTGTACACCTCATGACTACCTAATTTTCCTGTCTGCCTGGGTACAAATGTGCCTGGGGGATGGGGAGGCCTGTTTCCTCCTCTGGGAGGCAGCCTGCATGCCTATTGGAGGTGGCGAATGCTTTGAAGCTCACCGCTTTGATGTGCCACTTCACTACCCATCCTGATCAGGGAGGAGGTTTCACCTCCTTTCTGGCGAGGTCTTTGTTTCTGACTCCCTTGGAGTGTTCACCCTGCCTGGCAGAAGGTCAGATTCCTGTCTTTGCTGCAGCAAGCGTGCGCTGCAGCCAAAGCATAGGAAAGGCTGGGGCAGCCAGGTGGGAAACCCCTAAAGTAGCCACCTGGGTGCATGCACCATCAAACTCGACACGAGAATCATGTCAGGGGTGAGGAGGCATGTTGTTTGATGCCAAACATGGCCATATTCGGCAGTACCATAATGGAGCTGGCAACCTTGAGTGTGCCCGGGTGCTAGCCCATGTTATCCTATGGACCCCTCAACACTTATAGTAGTCCTTAGTGGAATGGGCTACTATAGGGGCATACAAACTTGCATGTATATGTCCACACCTTTAATTTACTGCACCCTGCCTCCTGGCCTTAGGAGCCCTTCCTTCCGGGTGACCGACATATATTAAAGATAGTACTTTGAGCTTGCCACACATGGTGAGGGGAAAGTTGAGTTGATGATGCAGAGTGGTTTGAGCGCCATTCAAGTTGGTGCCATACAGCTGAGCTCCGGCCCGAGCGGGGGTCCTCTCAGCAATTTTTGAGCAGTTGCTGTGCTTGCCGGCGGAGGAGACATTGTTACGTCTCCTCCTGGAGGCACTGGAATACATTTATAATTGCCGGCTCCTCTTTGCGATGCGCGGCCAGCCATGTTATAAGGTAGTAAGCGCATTTTCTTTAGTTCCAACACTTTCCTTATGCTGGGATATTTGTTTATACAGCAATCTCCTTTAATCAATGACTTTTTCTTTTAAGCATGCGGCTGGCCTAGGATCTTTTTCAATCAGCATAAGAGTTTGCGCCTGATGTATCGTGATAAAACTAACAACAAAGTCTCAACCGGATTTAATGGAAATTAATATTATTGTATGTTCAAAACATTACAAAAAGGCAACAGAAAGAAGAAGGGAGACTCCAAGTAATTTGTTAAATGTGCTCATAGCATCATATATTAAAAACACATTTTATACATGACAGTTATATCAGCACTGTAAGCAAAAATGTAAAGGCAACCCAAAGAAACTTGGTGCACGTTGTGCTCGTGACAGTAAGTGACGGCGCAAGTGACAAGTGGAACATACAGTGGTAAGCGCAAAGTGATAAGGTGATCTAAAATATATACAAGTTTAATTGGTTCAATACAATAATTTTCAAGTAATTTGAACAAGATTTAAGGCAATTCTGTGAACCAATAATGAATATGCGCCATTAATTGCACTGACAAAGTTGGTCGACGGCGTTTCGATCCTAGTTAATCTGGATCATCATCAGGACCGGGTAGCCCCAATTATAAGTACTGTATAAAGAAGGAAAGGAAAAGGTCAGGGCTGTGAAGACCAGGGGCACATAGAAAAGGAAAAAGGGAATTGGAAATTAAAAAGTAGGGACAATGCTGCCTACCTGTAAACCACAAGAGTCGGAATTCGATATTATACCGAAACAAGGGAGCAGCGCTAAAAAACGTCTGCGAACGATTACAGGACAGCCAAAAGTGCTCTGAGGAACGAGGGAAAACACAAGGAAAGGGTAGAGTCAATGACCGTGTACTCACACACACGTAGTGAGATCTATCGCATCAATGTCATGATGGTTGACTCACCTACTGGTTAATTATCAAGAGTAGCGTAGGCAAGGTGCATGGTCGGAGCCCCGATCCACTGCAACAAAGGTAGTTGGGGATTCCTAAAAAATTATTAGAGGACATTCGGACATGAATATCGGCAGTTACAAAAATTGTAAATAAATCGGTAAAGTATCAGGGTTTATTTTTTTGACGGAACCAGGGCTTACCTAAATATTTCTGTAGATTTTCTAAATCCGTCAGGTAGCTGAGTATCAACCGGGCCGCCACATATGTGTACGTTGTCCTCCGGTGTCTTGTGGAAAAGAATGAAACGGAATAGTTCAATTCGCCTACCATATCCGGTGGGGTGCGTCAGAAGGTCACATGACTAACTTCGGATTGGTTAGGGAGGGGAGTGGGAAGACCGTGGTTAGGGACGCTAATCTGTCCGTTGATAAGCGTCTCACGGAAAGTGAAGAGCTACTATATAGAGGACTCAATTGGGTGCACACGAGGATGTAATAAAATCATTGATAACAAGAAGGATATGACAAAGGGGGGTGATAATAACATTAAAGTTACTCTTTCCGAAAAATCGGATTTAAAGTCAGTATAGTGATAACTTTTAAACAAAAAAATTCAATTATAACAATTAACCCTCAGCATTAGAAATTCCAAAGCATGTAAATCTAGTTATGTCGACAATCTACAAATGCATTGTGAGATTAAATGCATAATGAAAAGAACATAGATGTAACACAATTAAATTATATTAAAGAAGGAAAAAAGGAGAATTTTTTTTTTTTAAAGTACACTAGACTGTATTAGATTTTCAGGCAAGTAAATAACAGTTTACATCCAGCGTAATATAAGTCACATATATACAAGTCACAAGCATGAATATTGATGACATCTGGACATTGAAGATGGATCAGAAGAAATCTAGTAGAATGTAACTAGCGTGTTAACATAACAAGCAATACACAGGTATTATTGTATAAGGAAGGTTAACAAAGAACACCTAGTACAAGATGGGTCAAACTTGGATAGTACTATTCCACTCATCTATCGTGTTCAGACCCTGGTTCACTGAATTGCAACGTGTGATCCATTTGCATTCACTCCTGTCTAATAGAGTTTGGAGATTACCACCCCTAAGGGGGAGCAAAGGTTGATCAATCACCTGCCAGGTAATATCAAGCTCACTATGGTTTTTTTCAAGATAATGTGTCACCAAGGGGCTGTCAGAACTTTACAATGTATTCTGCTTTTGTGCTGTATGATTCTTTGCTTCACCATCTGGGTAGTCTGGCCAATATATGTGAGATTGCAAGGGCATTGGATTGCATAAATCACATTCTGTGACCGACAGTTGGTCAAGGTCTTCATTGTGTAAGACTTGTTGTTAATCCTAAATTCCTTAGTATTAAAGGTAAGTTCACAAACACTACGGGGTCGATTCCGATTCGGGCCGGAAAAAGCACCGACCGACTCGGATCCGGAAAAAATACCGACCGACACGTACCCGTGCGCCCGACACGCCAAGTACGATGCAAGGCGCGAAAAATCCGACCGACACGTAAGGAAACCAAGTCGACCGACCGAGCCGCACGGAAAACAGCAATCCGGCCGGAAAAAAACGCGAATACAACCGACCGACACGCACCCGGAACAAATCCGACCGAAACGTACACGCTAACTCCAACCCGCCAAGTACGATGCAAGGCGCGAAAACCACGAGCGAGTCGGACGGAGGACAAGCCGTACGACCGACACGCATACAAAACCGAGCCGAAGCAACACAATACACCGCGACCGACGCGTACGCAGCATACAAAACTGCACAAACACAGCGTGAACGAAACGGAGAACACCGTACGAGACCAATGCAGGGTCCGACTCGGTCACAAGAACGTTTCCAACATACACAAACAGCACAAAGGAAAAATCACCCAAAAAAAGGCCAAACAAGCAATTACCAAGCCAATAAATACTGGGGGGGTGGGGACAGAGAACAAAGACACACCCACAACTCCACCTATATAAAGGACACAAATCACTACCATGAGCCTTTGCAAATGCCATTCCACTGCCAGCACCCAAGAGAAAGCAACCACACACCCACAGCTCATCCCTCACACAAGCCACACACCATCAGCACACCAACAAATACCTACCTCACATACACCCAGCAAAACACACACTCACACACCCTCACCTGCACACCAACACACACATCACTCACCATCACCACCCATCACCATGCCCCCCAAGAAGAATCACAAGTTCCTAGATTGTGAATTGGAAGTCCTGGTAGACGAGATCCTCAGGGTAGAGCCACAGCTGTTTGGCACATTGGTCCAACAGACCCCCATGTCGCAGAAAACCAAGATGTGGGAGAGGATCATCAACAGGGTGAACGCCCAATCACCATGTCGGCGCACAAAGACCGACATCCAGAACAGGTGGTATGACGTGCGCAGGAGGGTACGGAAACTGCTGAAGCAAGACTACATCAACAGCCAACACACCGGCAGTGGCCCTCCTGCCAAGCCAATATACCTCAGGCCCTGGGAGGAGAAGGTGCGGGCCATCCTACCGCCAGTGAGCATATATGGACTAGAGGACATCCCAGAGCCTGGTGAGTACACAACAAATGTACACAATATACTGCCACAAAACACACACACATCACTGTCAAGGGGAGAGTCAAACCATGCACTCATAGCAATCACACAGCAACCAGAACAGAATCATCCCAAAATGTGTATGTCAGTCAGAGAAACACAACACATGCCATCAAAAAAGTCACATCCAACCGTGCCAACACATGTACAAACACAACCACAACTACAGCTAGGCAGTGGCACAAATAGAACTAACAAACACATCCACACATGTAGCCACCACAACAACACCAACACACAGTGAAGACCACTCAAAGGAAGGAATTCTGTGTATGCTGGCCAAGTCAGTGTAGCCAATAGCATCATGGGAGTCGCAGTCACACATATTGGCCGCCCCAAAACTGTCCCATCAACACCAGCATGAACCATGCGCACATCACAGGGAGTGGAGAAGGACTCACAAGATGGCTGACACTGGCTACTGCTGTGGGGAGCACAAGGCCCTGCTGCCAACTGTGCACCAACAAACAGCAGGACACCACTGACTGACATCCTGAGAGACAACTTCCACTCCCTGCAATGCAAGCACAGTTCCATGGTGGGATATCTGGCTGGCTGGGTGGGTGGGAAGGAGGACTTGCAGCACTAACCATAGTCACAAGCACCTCCCCTCACACACACCCCAACACAAACTCCACAGTACCCACCTGGTAGAATGCAATGCCCTCCATCCTAACACAAGATCCCACAAAGCACCACCACCCTGGGTTATGTTGTGTGAAGCACAGGGACACTCTTGGGACTCTTAGCCAAACAACTGCCAGGACAACACTCCCAGCCATCCTGTCAGCACAGCCAGCCCACCCCACAGGGAAGCAGAGTCAAAAGGAAGGAAGCATGGGCATGCTGGGAAGGGGGTGGAGGCAATAGCATGATGGGAGTCGTAGTCACAGACATTGCTCAGCCTCACAACTGGCCCATCAACACCACCCTGAACCATGCTCACATCACAGGGAGTGGAGAAGGACTCACAAGATGGCTGACACTGGCGACTGCTGTGGGGAGCACAAGGCCCTGCTGCCAACTGTGCACCAACAAACAGCAGGACACCACTGACTGACATCCTGAGAGACAACTTCCACTCCCTGCAATGCAAGCACAGTTCCATGGTGGGATATCTGGCTGGCTGGCTGGGTGGGAAGGAGGACTTGCAGCACTAACCATAGTCACCAGCACCTTCCCTCACACACCCCCAACACAAACTCCACAGTACCCACCTGGTAGAATGCAATGCCCTCCATCCTAACACAAGATCCCACAAAGCACCACCACCCTGGGTTATGTTGTGTGAAGCACAGGGACACTCTTGGGACTCTTAGCCAAACAACTGCCAGGACAACACTCCCAGCCATCCTGTCAGCACAGCCAGCCCACCCCACAGGGAAGCAGAGTCAAAAGGAAGGAAGCATGGGCATGCTGGGAAGGGGGTGGAGGCAATAGCATGATGGGAGTCGTAGTCACAGACATTGCTCAGCCTCACAACTGGCCCATCAACACCACCCTGAACCATGCTCACATCACAGGGAGTGGAGAAGGACTCACAAGATGGCTGACACTGGCTACTGCTGTGGGGAGCACAAGGCCCTGCTGCCAACTGTGCACCAACAAACAGCAGGACACCACTGACTGACATCCTGAGAGACAACTTCCACTCCCTGCAATGCAAGCACAGTCCATGGTGGGATATCTGGCTGGCTGGGTGGGTGGGAAGGAGGACTTGCAGCACTAACCATAGTCACAAGCACCTCCCCTCACACACACCCCAACACAAACTCCACAGTACCCACCTGGTAGAATGCAATGCCCTCCATCCTAACACAAGATCCCACAAAGCACCACCACCCTGGGTTATGTTGTGTGAAGCACAGGGACACTCTTGGGACTCTTAGCCAAACAACTGCCAGGACAACACTCCCAGCCATCCTGTCAGCACAGCCAGCCCACCCCACAGGGAAGCAGAGTCAAAAGGAAGGAAGCATGGGCATGCTGGGAAGGGGGTGGAGGCAATAGCATGATGGGAGTCGTAGTCACAGACATTGCTCAGCCTCACAACTGGCCCATCAACACCACCCTGAACCATGCTCACATCACAGGGAGTGGAGAAGGACTCACAAGATGGCTGACACTGGCTACTGCTGTGGGGAGCACAAGGCCCTGCTGCCAACTGTGCACCAACAAACAGCAGGACACCACTGACTGACATCCTGAGAGACAACTTACACTCCCTGCAATGCAAGCACGTTCCATGGTGGGATAACTGACTGGCTGGGTGGGTGGGAAGGAGGTCCGGCTGTCAACCAAACACAAGCAATGCAGACCATGTTCACACCCCAGAAAATACATAGAAATGCCCAAATAATGCAGGACAATGTGCCACACCAATATCAACCCCTGACTGTGACGACTTAGGACAATGCAATGTACAGGCCCGCACCCAGAGGCACAGTCACAACTGTCATGTGTGTCAACCATTGATGCCTGCAGAAACATGACATACATTGTTTGTGTCTCCCAAAAACAGGTGATGATGGGGACACAGCAGCAGACGCTGAGGAGTCCCAGTCCCAGGCTCAAGAGGATGCCGAGCTCACTGGCGTCGTACAGCCTCTGTCCTCCTCGGACGATGAAGAACAACCTGGCACATCCGGTGCAAGTCAACATGCAGCACCAGCAGGACCACCAGCTGCAGCACCAGCAGGACCACCAGCTGCACCCCCTGCACCCACCCCTACAACGACTGTCACCACGAATACCATCCCTGCCGACATGGACAGAATAAGGAGCAACACCAGCACAGTGACCCTGGACCAACCTGGGGCCATGGACACCACCACCACCACCAACCCCCAAGGTGGACCAGGGTTATCTGTGCGTGCCACTGCACACACTGCACATGTCAGCAGGGGTGGTGGGAGGGGTGGGAGACAGAGGTCGCTGCTTGCAGACGTTGCTGGTGTGCATGACGACCCACAACTGGTACGCATAGCTGATGCGTACCAGTCCAGCACCGGAGAGCTCAGCCAGGTAGTGGGGCTCCTCAGAGACATTAAACAGCAGCAGGCTGCCCATCATGCCCGCTTGGACTCCCACATGTCCCACGTGGAGTCACACATGTCCCGTGTGGACTCACACATGTCCCGCGTGGAGTCCAAGTGGGATGCACTGCATGAGATGACGGCGGTGCACAGGGACATTTTACAATGCCTCCGCCAGATGAACAGCAACCAGTCCACACCTCCCTGTGTGCCAACAACATCTGGTGACGAACAAACTGCAACTGCCACAGGGAGGGAGGAGGACTCTGGCGGAGAGTCCCCTGCACCGCAGCAGCCTGCACTTGAGGGCCCCCCCAAGAAGAGGGGTCGTCCGAGGAGGGAAAAGTGAGAGGCCGATGGCCAAGCGCAACTCCCAGGAAGCCTGAACCTGTTCTGGATGTTCGCCTTTGTGCACAGACTGTTCACCCTGTTGACGGCAACACTACTCCCACACATTGCATGGGGAGTACAAGTTGGACCAATGTGTCAGACAACTGTGGCCCCGATACTGGGGATCCTGTCTACCCGGACTTTCAATTCACCTAGGAACTTGGGATTGCAAGATTCATGTACAGCACAACCCATCCTATGCACTATTAACACAAATGTATCACAATAAACACACTAATACACCATACTTGCCTCTGTCGTGATTCCAACGTGGGTGCTGTTATGGGGATGATGAACTGCAAAATTACACTGTGTATGCGAACTGCAACAGCAAGGACAACACAGGCATGTGAGTACAGGCAACGTGACACACATGAGGGAGACACACCACCAGGGCTACACGACACATACACACCTAGGCCATCTGACTCATTGCCTACACTGATGTTGCCAGGGAAGACGGTGCAATGCACAGACACCACACCCATTCCCAGTTGTAGTCAAGTAGCCCACAGGTGCAGTAAGCAAATGGCAGTCAAATGTGTGACCACAGACAACGCACATCACAAAGTGAAGCACAGGTTTATTACACAGTTGCAACATGCCGTAACCACTACAGATGCAAGGTAACCCCACCTGGTAGCGGGCACACAGTCAACAACTGTAGACGGAAGGAAGTCCATGGGTGTGGCGCACATCACCTGTAGGGACACAACAGCTACCAGCCTGGATGTGCAATCACGTCGTCGGTGGACACAGTTGACCAAACGAATCTGAAAGTACCCTGTGAAGGACAGAAATGACACACAGTCAAAAGCAATGGAGTACAGGACAGAACAGCAAAACTCATGCACAATACATGTTACAAGATACCCACCCAGAACCAAGTTAGCATGTCAACACTGTTGGGGAGTACAGCCCACCTGTCACCACACATCGCAACACACATCCAGTCAAGTAGCCCATGGACACACTCCAACAGCACCAGAGCACCACCCACACATCATGCCAACTCACATCATTGACATGACACCTCAGGATACTCACATTCAGCTAAAGAAGTTGGTGATGAGCTGTGTGCGGACATCACCATCACCATCATCATCATCATCATCGTCACTGGCATCGTGGTCCAGGCCAGGATCCTCCACAGGTGGCGGATGTTGGTCATTGTCATCCTGGATGAGAGGCAACTCCTTCCGCACTGCCAGGTTGTGGAGCATGCAGCAGACGATGATAATCTTGCACACTTTCGCAGGGGCATATGGGAGGGACCCTCCGGTCTTGTCCAGGCAGCGGAAGCGGCTCTTCAGGAGACCAAAGGTCCGCTCAATCACTCTCCTGGTCCGACCATGTGCCTCATTGTAGCGCATCTGGGCAGGTGTCACAGGGTTCCTGAGGGGTGTCAGCAACCACGGCATGTTGGGGTATCCCGAGTCACCTACGGACAGACAAGTGCACATTAGCTGACTTGGAAAAGTGGGCGGAATACTACAGATCAGATCACACACAATGGCACAAAGTCAGTACACACCGACAAGCCAGGCACGCTGGTTCTGCATCTGTGCCATCATCCTGGGGATGCGACTACTCCTCATCACAAAGGCATCGTGTGCTGAACCAGGGAAACGGGCACACACGTGTGTGATGGTCATGTCTGCAAGACACACCACCAGTGCATTGACCGAGTGGTAGTGCTTGCGGTTCCTGTAGGCCTGCTCCTGGGCCTGTGGTGGTACCAAAGCCACATGTGTCCCATCAATGGAGCCAATTACATGCGGCATCCTCCCCAGGGCATAAAAGTCACTCTTCACGTCAGTGAGTCGTCGCAGTCTAGGGAAATAGATGTACCGGTTTAGGAAGAGCAACATTGCCGCCAAAACATCGCGGAGCACACGGCTGAACATGGTCTGTGACATCCCACCAGCAGTCGCCACAGTATGTTGGAAGGTACCAGTGGCAAAGAAGTGTAGGGCTGCCATCACCTTCACCTTGGGGGTCAGCGCTGTAGGATACGGCCGGCCAGGCTGCAAATGTGGGGCCAACTGCACTGCCAAATCCTCAATCAGCTGCCTGGTGAAGCGGTACCGTCGGATGCTGTCCCGTTCCACCATCGTTGCCAGGTCTGGGAATGGCCGATGGACAGCAGGAGCCCTGCAGTGCAGAGGAGAAGTAAGCAAGATTGTCAGTCACCACACATATGCGGCATTGAACACACTCAAGATCCCAACATACATCATTATGAGGCACAACTACATGAAGTGTGCAGTACCGGGAAGGACATGTATGGTACATACATGGCCAACATCTGTCAACACGGTCCTACAGGTGGCATCAATTTGTCCCAGGTTGGCCCATTGGATATCATGATGCCGTGTCACAGTTCCCATCTCCTGCTGCCGTGTCACAATCACCCCCCACAGTGACATGTGAGGACAGATGTGCCCCAGGCACCACAGCTCAACGACAGGTACATTCCCAGGGACCCTGTAATGCCACATGGACACTGGCATCACATGGAGTATCATGTGTACACCACAGCAAAACAAACATGACCCCCACAGGTAGTGGCCCCACTTGCCACGGCAGGACAGACATGGACGTCTGTGACACACACGCACAACATCAGAGTCCATGCACACACAACGTGGATGTGGAGACTGTCTCCCATTGTGCACATGAAATCAGAGACATTGTAAACACTACATGCACAAAGACTGTGGAGGTCCATCACTATTGTGCCACTGGGACACCCTGGCTCAAACATACCGTCCCACATGGGACTCACGGGGTATGTGACATGACATACACAAACACCACTGTGAAATGTGACCATGGCACATGCACAGATATGAACAGTTGCACATCACAGTGGTCACGTACACGTAACACCCAGGATCCTGTCCCCATGAACACGTGCACAGCCTGGGGGTGGCTGCCCACAGGTGACACCCACAGGACAACATGTACACCAACATACACACAATAGGAAATGCAGCCTTACATGCCTTATGATAAGGTTTGGACAGGCTGTCGTGATGTAGGTGTGCCCCTCACTCCCTGGGAGCTATCTGTGGCTGGCATATGTCCATCTGAGACAGGCATGCTGACATATGCCAGTCACATGTACAGTGATGCGTTGTACTGCAATGGACCGATCGGTGCCTCCGGCCGGCCCATTGCTTTCAATGTGTGCGGGTACGCGTTGTACCCCTGTGCGCGTTGAACTGCAATGGACCGATCGGTGCCTCCGGCCGGCCCATTGCTTTCAATGTGTGCGGGTACGCGTTGTACCCCTGTGCGCGTTGAACTGCAATGGACCGATCGGTGCCTCCGGCCGGCCCATTGCTTTCAATGTGTGCGGGTACGCGTTGTACCCCTGTGCGCGTTGAACTGCAATGGACCGATCGGTGCCTCCGGCCGGCCCATTGCTTTCAATGTGTGCGGGTACGCGTTGTACCCCTGTGCGCGTTGAACTGCAATGGACCGATCGGTGCCTCCGGCCGGCCCATTGCTTTCAATGTGTGCGGGTACGCGTTGTACCCCTGTGCGCGTTGAACTGCAATGGACCGATCGGTGCCTCCGGCCGGCCCATTGCTTTCAATGTGTGCGGGTACGCGTTGTACCCCTGTGCGCGTTGAACTGCAATGGACCGATCGGTGCCTCCGGCCGGCCCATTGCTTTCAATGTGTGCGGGTACGCGTTGTACCCCTGTGCGCGTTGAACTGCAATGGACCGATCGGTGCCTCCGGCCGGCCCATTGCTTTCAATGTGTGCGGGTACGCGTTGTACCCCTGTGCGCGTTGAACTGCAATGGACCGATCGGTGCGCACCCATTGACAATGGGCTTGCCTGGCAACGGACGCGTTTTCGAATTTCGAACGAGTCGGTTGCTGGAAAATCAGTTGGTCACCCACAACAATGTTGCAAAATCATGTATGTCATGAAGTTGAAGATTTGAAGGATGCTGTGGGCGTGTTTTGGTGCTGCTATTCCATGGATTGGCCAGATTCAGAAGATGCAAACGACTTGGACCTATCACTTTGGACACAAGGGACAGTATCTGCCTCTCCAGCACATATATATTGCTGGCTGTTCCCCTGAGAGCCCACTTGCCTGCACTACATGCTCCAGGACGACATCTGCCACTGCACTGCTGCTGTCTCTGCCCCTCTGGACCCTGCAATGGCACGTACTGTGGAGAGAGCCCCAGCCTTCAGCCTTGAAGAGAACCAGGCCCTGCTGGACAGCCTACTTCCACAGTACAGCAAGCTGTATGGGACACCAGGGGAGCAGGTGAGTGTCCTGTGCACTGCCTTTCTGAATGTGCATTTTGTCTGACTAGCAAGGCTGAGAGTCTGCACGCCACTGGCTAGCAGGCTCACTGAGTAGTTGTCACCCCCCATAGTGTGTAGTGACTTGCACTGGACAGGTATGGTGCAGTGACAGTGCTTCTGAACAGGGTTTTACTCCCCATGCAATGATACCATGTAGTGACTTCTGGAAAACTGTCCATGGGCAGCCGTGCACTGCCTGTGTACACCATGTGCCCCTGTGATTGCGACATGTATATGCAACTGTGTCATGCACGGATATGTTGCATGTGTAGTAATGGCATTATCACTTTGTCATCCTGACAGGCTTCTGCCCATCGGAAGCAGGAGATCTGGAAGGACATCGTCCGGGCTGTCCGGTCCGTGGGGGTCTACAAGCGCCGGATCCGCAACTGCCAAAAGAGGTGGCAGGACCTTCGGGGCTGGACCCGGAGGATTGCACGGGTCCAGCTGAAGCTGTCGCCTCCTCGCAGGAGGGGCGGAACACGGACCCTGACCCCCCACATGCTCAGGATCCTGGCGGTGGTCTTTCCAGACCTGGATGGGCAGCTGAGGGCCAGAGAGCAGCAAGGAGGGGGTGAGTCAAAGACTGCACTGTGAACTCTGTCTAACATGCTATGTGCCCTCCTCGGGCCTGGTTAAACTGCCACAGTACAGCAGTCATGTTGTCCAGGAGCCATGTCCCTCTATTGTGCACTGCCCACTCCTCATCTGATACCCAGGTGTGGCCCTTACATGCAGGGAATTCTGTCACTTAGGACTGTGTCCTTGCAGTTTGCTTGACTCAAGGTGGGAGACAGCATCTGTTTCCCTGACTCTGTGGTGGGCATCATGGGTGGGTCCATTGCTTACACAATGCCTGTATTCTGACATGTATTCAGCGTGTTACTTTGAACTGTGGTCCAATTGCTGAGCTGATCCACCACATGTGGCTGGGGTATCTGGCACACACCCATGCTGCGGGTGGGAACAATGTTTGGGCCCCAGGAGTATGTATATGACGTGTGTCACACATACTTAGCCAGCTGCCTACAGTCCAGGGCTCATCCCTCATTCATGTGGGGCTGGACAGTCATGCCTACTCCAGGCCATACAATACACTCTGTACTCCCACTCCCGTGTATCAGCTGACACATTGTGCGCAGTGATTTGACCCCTCAGGTGTCTGCCTCTGTGTCAGTGTGCTGTGGATTAGTCGCCAGGACTGCTGTGGAGTTTCTTGGTAGGGGCTCAGCATGCCACTGGAGATGTGACCATAGGAGACGATACTTGTGTGTCACATAGGTGTCTGATCAGCTGCCCATGCAGACTGGGGCATGTGAATGTGAAGTTCAGGCAGCTGTTCCCCATTCACAGCAGAGTGTGAGGGGCTCAGGTTCAGAGGGTAGTGTCACAGGTCTCCCATATGTCCAATAGGTATGACCTGGACAGATGAGGGTTGAGAGGATGTGTTGTGGGGGGATGTACATGTGCACTTGTGCAGCTCCAGGACTTGCATTCCCCATGACCTACTATTGTGACACAGTGCAGAGTGTTGTTGTCTGGCTGCAAAGTCATACATCACTGAGACAGTGATGTATGACTTTGCAGTCATGCCTCCGCCATGGCATGTGTCTACTGATTGGTGAGCCTGCAGGGGAGTGACATGTGCTACATGCACACCATAGTGGCGCTGGCTATCAGGACATGGGTGCATCATGGTGTCTGTCGCTGGTATGCATCACATGCATTTCCTATTTGACTCTGGGCATCCCTTTCATCCGGAAACCTGTACTGACTCAGTGGCAAGAGCTGTGATGTGTCCACACCGTGTCCTCTGCACTGTCCAACTACTGTGTACTTGGTGCATGTGTCCACACTGGGGTGTTGCAATCCAACAGACACCAGACAGATGGGTGCAAGGCCATGTGGGATGTGAGTGCCATGCTTGGCATCAGACTGACAATTGGCTTCTCCTGTTCAGTTAGGGTACTTTTAGCAATGTACAACTAATGATGCCAGGGCTTGCTCTGTGATGTGCTGTGCTCACAGTGGTGTGTGCGTTTTGTGCAGGTGACTGATGTCTGTCTGTTTCCCCATTGTTTGCAGATACATCCACGGCCACGGAAGGGGACAGCTCCACGGACCAGGAGGAGCCAGAGAGCCAGACTGGGTCAGCAGCCGAGGAGTGGTCGGAGGGACCCAGTGGCACGGAGGGCGAGGGGAGCCACACCGAGGAGTCCTCAGCAGCATCCACCTCAGCTGAGGACCAGAGCAACTCGGAGGATGACTCCCTTGTGGAGGCGGGTGTCAGCAGCCACCACACCCCAGCTAGTGTTGCTGTCCCCGCCACCACCAGCACCACCACCGCCCTCCCATCGGCTCCCATTCCCCAGGTCCGTGGAGGCTCCCATGTCCGGGAGCGTGTCTCCTTTGGGCCAGGCACCGCACCCCTGCCCCTGTGTCCCCTGCTGCCCTGAGTGAGGAGTCTGTGTACCTCCTTCGCCAGCTCCATGTAGGCCAGACAGCCATGCTGAGTGTCCTCCATGCGCACACCGCGCTGTTGACTCAGCTGGTGTCGTTCATGGAGGGCATCTCATCGGGCATGTCTGACCTACAGAGGGGCAATAGGTCCATGGACTCCTCCCTGACGGCAGCAGTGTCCCTCCTCAAACGGTCCCTCACCCCTCCTGCCTCTGCTCCATCCACACTCCCCAGCACCTTACCCATCCCAAGCACACACACACCGGCACAGGCACACACCAGCACACACACATCCAGCACACTGACACACACGCCAATGACAAAACGCACACGCACGCACATTCAGGGGACTGAAGCCAGACTCACAGGGGATGGGGCCCTGGAACACACACACGCATCCACATGCACTGCGCAGTCCTCAGTTCCCTCTCCCTCCAAAGCACCCTCCCTTGCCTCACCTGCAACCCCAAAGTCACAGCAGCTCTTCCTCTGTGACCTCGGCCTCTTCCCCACCGATGAAGCTGCTCCAGCATCCCGGGGGAAGAGGAAGCACACCCACACGGAGCAGAGTGCCCCTCGCCCCCGGACACCCTCCCCCAGGCGCAGACGGACTGAGGCCCCCACCCGCAAGTCCCCCCGGAGTCCTAAGAGCAAGACCCCGCCACCGCCCTGCAGCTCAAGCACCAGGTCTCCTTCCTCCATCCCTCAGGCCCCCACTCCACAGGTGCCCCCACCACACCCTGCCCCAGGTTCCCCCACCCACAGATATACCATCCCCAAGAGGCTCCGGCCTTCTCCCCCTGCCACTTGCTCTCCCAGCACCACACCCCCGCTGCGCTTGTCTGTGCCACTGATGTGGTGAGGGTGTCCTCCCCTCTGTCCAACCCACCTTGCCTGTTCCCCATTCTCCTCCCCTGGAGGTAGGCACTGCAGTGGAGTCCACTACCGCCCTGTCTGACTTGGGCACTGCAGTGGCGGACCTGTCCACTCCATCTGCAGGGTCCACTGCAGTTGTGCCGGCACCCACGACATCTGAGTCATGCCCCCCAGTTGTGCCGGCACACACCATGTCAGACACCTCCACTGCAGTTGTCAGTGTCTCTCCAGCACCCACCACCCCTTCCCTGACTCCCCCTGGTGAGCCCTGATCCTGTCCCTGCGGTGCCTGGCCTGCCCCCCGGTTGCCCCTCCTAGTGGATTGTCCCTGGTTTTGTGCAGGCATGCGTAGGGTGACATCTGCCAGTGTCACCCTGTTTGAACTTTGACAATGGACTGGCCATTGGCCTTTGCTCTTTTTTTCTGGACGTCGTTTTCATTCAACACATATGCTGAATAAAGCAACTTTCTTTTCTCTAGTGCTCATGCTTCAGATGTACATGTTGTTGGTGCTGCTAACCATGCCCTTGCTGCAGTGATGGTGATATCTGGTCTCATGATTATGAAGTGTTACTGTGCAGGAACCCATGTGGTCCAGGGGGAATGTGTCCTATCATGTGGTGTATCCATGTCATCCATAGCAGCATCTGAGGGTGTCATGTGTTCAGTATTTGGCAATGGGATTTCCTACTTACATTAGCAATTTCATATCTGTGGCTTCCACCCCTGCACATCTGTTGTGCCTGCCATTGTTGGATTTGTCTACTTCCCTGACCGTGTTGCCATCTCCACTGGACATGCAGGTTTGGGCATCAATGGGGAAGGACTCATCCGTGTAGTCAGTGCAACATTGCTATACAAGTGTGTTGGATCTGTGCTGATGATTCCGTTGGCACATCCATGACCAGGCTGATGTGACGGGAGCCCTCATTTGGTGCTAATTGTTGATTGTGTGACCAAGTGCTCAGCTGACATGATGGGGCCCTACTGAGGCAACATATGGCACAGCTTTCCTCACACAGGAGTGGAGTCCCCTCATGGCAGTGTGTACACGTGTGACATTGCCTGCGCCCAAGGTGTGTGTTGTATGTGCATGTCTGTGTGTTCACTTCCATTTATCTGCGCATGCTGTGATCCCTAGTGTTGTACCTGTTTGTGATGCTTGCTGACTTGAGCTATGTTCCCCCAAAGTCTTCTCCCTGTGTTCTCTGTGATGTGGGTGCATGGCACATTACTGGTCATCAGGGTGTCACCCATAGGTGTGTTTGCTGTCAGGGCTGAGTTTGTGTGCAGACGCAGATGGGTCACAGTCAGGTTTCCCCTTGGCACTTGTTGTTTGCCCCTGTCATGTGATTTTCAGTTCGTGTTATCTTTAAGTTATTGTGACACGTTGTGTGTGTGACTGCTGGCACTCCTCAGGGTCCGGGCTGCGATGTTGGTTGTTGTCTATGTGTGTTCTTTGTGGGTGACCTTGGCTTCTTCATTGGTGTGTGACTGTGGCTGGGATCCCATTGGTTGGTGTGGTATCGCCGTCATGTCCATGTACAGCGTAGTGTGCAGTGTGTCAGACATTCAGGAGTCTTGTTGAGTGGCCATGTGTGATGTGTTTCTGCACCTTGGTTCCCACCCACCACCCTGGAATAGTCATGGGTGCATGTGCAATGTCACCAGTGCATGTGTACTTCACTGCTGCACATTGTTGGAGGTCGAGGAGTGTGGTCTTGAGTGTGTGCAGATGGGAGTTGTTGCCCAGCTAGACCCCTGCCTCCATGTTGGCCTTGGCTTACTGGCCATGCTGATTGATTTGTGCTTGTGTCGGTGTGATGGTAGTTTGTTGCTCAGGACACATGACTGTGGTTCACAGTGTGAACCACATTCAGCTTTGTCATCAGAGTGGGATTTTTATGCAGCCAAGGGTCACCACATTGTGGGGGCCCTGGGGGTGGTGCTGTGGTGTGTCTGTGTCTTGCTGTGTCAGTTGTTGTTCCTACGTTCCTGTGTGACATGTGTGTTTTGTGCTCCCTCTCATCTGACAATGCCTGCTTGCCCACATAGGGGATTTGGATCCATGAGTTACCTTAGTGTGGCAGTGTATGCACATCTGTATGATTGGTATTCAGCTCTCCTCATGTGTTGTGTGGTTACCTGGGGACACTGGCCCCCCCCTCACCTGCTGTGTATGATGACAGTGTTGGTCTGCCTGTTTGTGTTTGTGCATCTGCACCACTGCATTGGCATATCTTGGGTGTGCCATTGGCTGTATGTTGTTTGGTGTGTTTCCCCTGCTGTCCCTGGGACTCCTAGGTCATCGGTCAGCACAGTGATCATGGTTTGTGTGTCCCATTGCTGCCATGGTATGGTATCTGTTCACCTCACATCTGCTGTCTCCACAGGATATCTGCATTTGTGTGCCCATTGGTGCAAATATGTGGTTCTGCATTCTGATGGTCACTTCTGTCATTGTGTCATTGATGAATGTTGACGGTGTCAGCCCCCATGGGTGTTGTTTGTCTGCACATGGCCAAAGGAATGTCTCATTTGCACTGCAGTATTTGGCTCACCCAATTTATGTTGCAATGGGACACATACACTACTTTGCCACAGATGAGTTTTTGGTTCTGTGACCAGGAATGATCCATGCAGTTTGGCAGTTGCAGCTCTTTCTTTGTCAACACTTACCTTTTGGTCACTGTGATGATGGGGGTTTAGACCCCATTGCCACAATGGTCAAAATGTGCTTCAGCTATGGACCCCACACTTCCCTTTTGGTCACTGTGATGATGGGGGTTTAGACCCCATTGCCACAATGGTCAAAATGTGCTTCAGCTATGGACCCCACACTTACCTTTTGGTCACTGTGATGATGGGGGTTTAGACCCCTTTGCCACAATGGTCAAAATGTGCTTCAGCTATGGACCCCACACTTGCCTTTTGGTCACTGTGATGATGGGAGTTTAGACCCCATTGCCACAATGGTCAAAATGTGCTTCAGCTATGGACCCCACACTTGCCTTTTGGTCACTGTGATGATGGGGGTTTAGACCCCATTGCCACAATGGTCAAAATGTGCTTCAGCTATGGACCCCACACTTACCTTTTGGTCACTGTGATGATGGGGGTTTAGGCCCCATTGCCACAATGGTCATGGGCTGCTTGCATTGTGGGTGCCACACACATATATGTGTGGCACATATGCTAGGGGGTCACATTATATGTTCAAAGTCATGTTCGGTGTTGTAGGCATTTGACACAGCCTACACACGCTTGTCATGGTGGTGGGGGGATGTCTTTATCTTGCATTCCCTAGGTTGTGGTGTGCTGGTTGTGTCATGCATTGTCCATCCTATGAGTGGGGGTGGTAGTAGTGGTAGGCATCCAGCCCCCCCTGGGTGAGGGTGGTAGTCATGGTAGGCATCCTGCCCCCCCTGGGTGAGGGTGGTAGTGGTGGTAGGCATCCAGCCCCCCCAGGGTGAGGGTGGTAGTAGTGTTAGGCATCCAGCCCCCCTGGCTAAGGGTGGTAGTAGTGGTAGGCATCCAGCCCCCCTGGCTAAGGGTGGTAGTAGTGGTAGGCATCCAGCCCCCCTGGGTGAGGGTGGTAGTAGTGGTAGGCATCCTGCCCCCCTGGGTGAGGGTGGTAGTGGTGGTAGGCATCCAGCCCCCCTGGGTGAGGGTGGTAGTAGTGGTAGGCATCCAGCCCCCCTGGCTAAGGGTGGTAGTAGTGGTAGGCATCCAGCCCCCCTGGGTGAGGGTGGTAGTAGTGGTAGGCATCCAGCCCCCCTGGGTGAGGGTGGTAGTAGTGGTAGGCATCCTGCCCCCCTGGGTGAGGGTGGTAGTGGTGGTAGGCATCCAGCCCCCCTGGGTGAGGGTGCTAGTAGTGGTAGGCATCCAGCCCCCCTGGCTAAGGGTGGTAGTAGTGGTAGGCATCCAGCCCCCCTGGCTAAGGGTGGTAGTAGTGGTAGGCATCCAGCCCCCCTGGCTAAGGGTAGTAGTAGTGGTAGGCATCCAGCCCCCTGGCTAAGGGTGGTAGTAGTGGTAGGCATCCAGCCCCCCTGGGTGAGGGTGGTAGTAGTGGTAGGCATCCTGCCCCCCTGGGTGAGGGTGGTAGTGGTGGTAGGCATCCAGCCCCCCTGGGTGAGGGTGGTAGTAGTGGTAGGCATCCAGCCCCCCTGGCTAAGGGTGGTAGTAGTGGTAGGCATCCAGCCCCCCTGGGTGAGGGTGGTAGTAGTGGTAGGCATCCAGCCCCCCTGGGTGAGGGTGGTAGTAGTGGTAGGCATCCTGCCCCCCTGGGTGAGGGTGGTAGTGGTGGTAGGCATCCAGCCCCCCTGGGTGAGGGTGCTAGTAGTGGTAGGCATCCAGCCCCCTGGCTAAGGGTGGTAGTAGTGGTAGGCATCCAGCCCCCCTGGCTAAGGGTGGTAGTAGTGGTAGGCATCCAGCCCCCCTGGCTAAGGGTGGTAGTAGTGGTAGGCATCCTGCCCCCCTGGGTGAGGGTGGTAGTGGTGGTAGGCATCCAGCCCCCCTGGGTGAGGGTGGTAGTGGTGGTAGGCATCCAGCCCCCCTGGGTGAGGGTGCTAGTAGTGGTAGGCATCCAGCCCCCCTGGCTAAGGGTGGTAGTAGTGGTAGGCATCCAGCCCCCCTGGCTAAGGGTGGTAGTAGTGGTAGGCATCCAGCCCCCCTGGCTAAGGGTGGTAGTAGTGGTAGGCATCCTGCCCCCCTGGGTGAGGGTGGTAGTGGTGGTAGGCATCCAGCCCCCTGGGTGAGGGTGCTAGTAGTGGTAGGCATCCAGCCCACCCTGGCTAAGGGTGGTAGTAGTGGTAGGCATCCAGCCCCCTGGCTAAGGGTGGTAGTAGTGGTAGGCATCCAGCCCCCTGGCTAAGGGTGGTAGTAGTGGTAGGCATCCAGCCCCCCCTGGCTAAGGGTGGTAGTAGTGGTAGGCATCCTGCCCCCCCTGGGTGAGGGTGGTAGTGGTGGTAGGCGTCCAGCCCCCTGGGTGAGGGTGGTAGTAGTGGTAGGCATCCAGCCCCCTGGCTAAGGGTGGTAGTAGTGGTAGGCATCCAGCCCCCCTGGGTGAGGGTGGTAGTAGTGGTAGGCATCCAGCCCCCCTGGCTAAGGGTGGTAGTAGTGGTAGGCATCCTGCCCCCTGGGTGAGGGTGGTAGTGGTGGTAGGCATCCAGCCCCCCCTGGGTGAGGGTGGTAGTGGTGGTAGGCATCCAGCCCCCCCTGGGTGAGGGTGCTAGTAGTGGTAGGCATCCAGCCCCCCCTGGCTAAGGGTGGTAGTAGTGGTAGGCATCCAGCCCCCCTGGCTAAGGGTGGTAGTAGTGGTAGGCATCCAGCCCCCCCTGGCTAAGGGTGGTAGTAGTGGTAGGCATCCTGCCCTCCCTGGGTGAGGGTGGTAGTGGTGGTAGGCATCCAGCCCCTCCTGGGTGAGGGTGCTAGTAGTGGTAGGTATCCAGCCCACCCTGGCTAAGGGTGGTAGTAGTGGTAGGCATCCAGCCCCCCTGGCTAAGGGTGGTAGTAGTGGTAGGCATCCAGCCCCCTGGCTAAGGGTGGTAGTAGTGGTAGGCATCCAGCCCCCTGGCTAAGGGTGGTAGTAGTGGTAGGCATCCTGCCCCCCTGGGTGAGGGTGGTAGTGGTGGTAGGCATCCAGCCCCCTGGGTGAGGGTGGTAGTAGTGGTAGGCATCCAGCCCCCTGGCTAAGGGTGGTAGTAGTGGTAGGCATCCAGCCCCCCTGGGTGAGGGTGGTAGTAGTGGTAGGCATCCAGCCCCCTGGCTAAGGGTGGTAGTAGTGGTAGGCATCCTGCCCCCCTGGGTGAGGGTGGTAGTGGTGGTAGGCATCCAGCCCCCTGGGTGAGGGTGCTAGTAGTGGTAGGCATCCAGCCCCCCTGGCTAAGGGTGGTAGTAGTGGTAGGCATCCAGCCCCCCTGGGTGAGGGTGGTAGTAGTGGTAGGCATCCAGCCCCCCTGGGTGAGGGTGGTAGTAGTAGTAGGCATCCAGCCCCCCTGGGTGAGGGTGGTAGTAGTGGTAGGCATCCTGCCCCCTGGGTGAGGGTGGTAGTGGTGGTAGGCATCCAGCCCCCCTGGGTGAGGGTGCTAGTAGTGGTAGGCATCCAGCCCCCCTGGCTAAGGGTGGTAGTAGTGGTAGGCATCCAGCCCCCCTGGGTGAGGGTGGTAGTAGTGTTAGGCATCCAGCCCCCCCTGGCTAAGGGTGGTAGTAGTGGTAGGCATCCAGCCCCCCCTGGCTAAGGGTGGTAGTAGTGGTAGGCATCCAGCCCCCCCTGGGTGAGGGTGGTAGTGGTGGTAGGCATCCAGCCCCCCCTGGGTGAGGGTGGTAGTAGTGTTAGGCATCCAGCCCCCCCTGGCTAAGGGTGGTAGTAGTGGTAGGCATCCAGCCCCCCCTGGGGGGGGAAAGTAGTAGTGTTAGGCATCCAGCCCCCCCTGGGTAAGGGTGGTAGTAGTGGTAGGCATCCAGCCCCCCCTGGGTGAGGGTGGTAGTAGTGGTAGGCATCCAGCCCCCCCTGGGTGAGGGTGGTAGTAGTGGTAGGCATCCTGCCCCCCCTGGGTGAGGGTGGTAGTGGTGGTAGGCATCCAGCCCCCCCTGGGTGAGGGTGCTAGTAGTGGTAGGCATCCAGCCCCCCCTGGCTAAGGGTGGTAGTAGTGGTAGGCATCCAGCCCCCCCTGGGTGAGGGTGGTAGAAGTGGTAGGCATCCAGCCCCCCTGGGTGAGGTGGTAGTAGTGGTAGGCATCCTGCCCCCCTGGGTGAGGGTGGTAGTGGTGGTAGGCATCCAGCCCCCCTGGGTGAGGGTGGTAGTAGTGGTAGGCATCCAGCCCCCCTGGCTAAGGGTGGTAGTAGTGGTAGGCATCCAGCCCCCCCTGGGTGAGGGTGGTAGTAGTGGTAGGCATCCAGCCCCCCCTGGCTAAGGGTGGTAGTAGTGGTAGGCATCCTGCCCCCCTGGGTGAGGGTGGTAGTGGTGGTAGGCATCCAGCCCCCCTGGGTGAGGGTGCTAGTAGTGGTAGGCATCCAGCCCCCCTGGCTAAGGGTGGTAGTAGTGGTAGGCATCCAGCCCCCCTGGGTGAGGGTGGTAGTAGTGGTAGGCATCCAGCCCCCTGGGTGAGGGTGGTAGTAGTAGTAGGCATCCAGCCCCCCTGGGTGAGGGTGGTAGTAGTGGTAGGCATCCTGCCCCCCTGGGTGAGGGTGGTAGTGGTGGTAGGCATCCAGCCCCCCTGGGTGAGGGTGCTAGTAGTGGTAGGCATCCAGCCCCCCTGGCTAAGGGTGGTAGTAGTGGTAGGCATCCAGCCCCCCTGGGTGAGGGTGGTAGTAGTGTTAGGCATCCAGCCCCCTGGCTAAGGGTGGTAGTAGTGGTAGGCATCCAGCCCCCTGGCTAAGGGTGGTAGTAGTGGTAGGCATCCAGCCCCCCTGGGTGAGGGTGGTAGTGGTGGTAGGCATCCAGCCCCCTGGGTGAGGGTGGTAGTAGTGTTAGGCATCCAGCCCCCTGGCTAAGGGTGGTAGTAGTGGTAGGCATCCAGCCCCCCTGGGGGGAAAGTAGTAGTGTTAGGCATCCAGCCCCCCTGGGTAAGGGTGGTAGTAGTGGTAGGCATCCAGCCCCCTGGGTGAGGGTGGTAGTAGTGGTAGGCATCCAGCCCCCCTGGGTGAGGGTGGTAGTAGTGGTAGGCATCCTGCCCCCCTGGGTGAGGGTGGTAGTGGTGGTAGGCATCCAGCCCCCTGGGTGAGGGTGCTAGTAGTGGTAGGCATCCAGCCCCCTGGCTAAGGGTGGTAGTAGTGGTAGGCATCCAGCCCCCCTGGGTGAGGGTGGTAGAAGTGGTAGGCATCCAGCCCCCTGGGTGAGGGTGGTAGTAGTGGTAGGCATCCTGCCCCCCTGGGTGAGGGTGGTAGTGGTGGTAGGCATCCAGCCCCCCTGGGTGAGGGTGGTAGTAGTGGTAGGCATCCAGCCCCCCTGGCTAAGGGTGGTAGTAGTGGTAGGCATCCAGCCCCCCTGGGTAGGGGTGGTGGTGCGCATTCAGGCCCCTGTGTGCATATGTGGCATTGGTGATGGGCATCCCGCCCCTATGGTGCTGCTGTTGCTGGTGTAAGTATATTCAGCATCCCCGTGTGTGTGTGTGATGTGTCGTGTACGTGTTGTATGTGTTTTGTGGTTGGTGTCTGGCTTACCTTCTGCGCCGTACGCGTCCGTGCCTGTTCCGGTAGTAAATGTAGAATATTGGTATGATCGGGACGAAGGGATTCATGGTTGGTTCGTGTCGTTCGTCCTTCTCGTTGCTTGGCGTCGTCCCCGTCGCTTCGCCTCGTCCTCGTCGCTCGCGTCGTCCTCGTCGGTGCCGTGTTCGCCTCGGAGCCGTGGATCGTGTTGTGGCGCGAATCGGAGCTTATGTGCGCCTCTCCCGGATGCTTTGACGTGCCGTGCGTAGCGACGGGTTCGGAGCGTACGGAAAGCGCATCGTACTTGTCCGGCCGGACGGGGCTGCATTTTCCCTTCCGTGCGACTCGATTCGGCGTTTCCGGATTCGCCTCGGTCGGAGAACAGGACCTGGTTTGGGTGAGTACGGCTCGGCCGGATTTTTTGCTGTTGTGCGCATCGTACTTGCTCGTTCGGTGTACTGTACGGATCGGTCGGGAAACAGGCTTTCGCATGGCTTTTTTCCCGACCGAATGGTATTGGGTGCGCCTCCGACCGAGATCGGAATCGGCCCCCATGTCTTTTTGTAGTTGATCTTCTGAAGGGCAGAAGGAGGTCAGGCAGGCCCTGAGAGATGGGAGGTGGAGCAATAGAAACACACTTTGCAATCTTGTGCAGTTGTCTCCTAAAGGGTTGCAGGGCAATGGCCAATGCTTTATTAACTGATTGCTGTATGGAGTTGTCTTGTGCCTCAGCTATTTCTTCCCCTATAGTATTCCTCCTCATCATGGGTGGGGGGGTGTACCAGGTACAATCAGGGGGGAGCAGCCCCAATGCCACGAAAAAAGGTGCCAAGCTGAAGACGTTCAGCAGGCACCACTTCCTAGCTCCTCAAGGCAGCCCTTTGTCTAAACATCATACAAGCCCTACCGGTCTCTGCAGTGAAGGACATATCTGAAAGATTAACAATGATAAAAAGGCAGAAAATCATTGCCATAAGGCTTGGGCCTGTCAGCATGAAGTAAATAGGCTGAGCACTCGTGCTCACCAGAGGCAGCTCGTTTTATTCCTAGCTGTGAGTCGGCTGTGTCCTCTCAGATGCAAGTGTGGCTCACTGTCAGGAAGCTTCAGGAACCTGCAGTCGCATTTAAGCGACCGCAGGTCATTGTGATAGAAACAGGACTATGGGAACCCACTCTCAAAGGGAGAGTGAGCCACCTCTAGCGCAATGCAAGAGTCCGAGAGGGGAAAGAGAAACACTTGGCTCGAAGCACCTAATTACTTCGCAAGCCTCACATCAATCAAGTACAACACTGGCAGTAAAAATATTGACAATTGAGTTAATCATGGGTAGGTGAAATGATACAGTAACAAGAAAACCGAAAGTGGATTTATCTGAGGCTGCAGCAACCAGTGGCAGCTGGTCACATTTAAAAGTGGTGGGGCCTTAAAGTTCGTAATAAGTGCCCTGTGGCAAGTGAGCATAGCAAGTGAGCCCGACCATCATAAGGGGGGTTCTCCCCCGGGAAACTTTTGAAAAGAGAGTGGGCAAATGGTGCAGTTTCAAGCAAATTTGAGACAGCAAGAAGGTTAATAAAGCAATTGTGAAAATGTAGTAATGACATCAATAAAGAGATTTCGTATAATAATGATGTAGGTCGATGCTTTTTCAGTATAACCACAGAACTTCATAAAAGCCTTTTTCGATTGAAATGATCAGTACCTCACAGATTATCTTATTTGTTGATGATTACTCAGGCAGCAACGTGCTTACATGATCAATGGATATGCCACAGTGCATTTGGATATCCCTTCCCTCATACCGTCTGAAGCAGACTGCCTCGAATGTCATTACTTCCACAACCCATCGAATACAAAAGCGGTGTGATGTACACTTACTCCTCGTGTCGTCCTGTCTCGGCCTCCCAGTATTTTCACCGCTATTGCTCATACCAAAGGCCAGCTGACTACCATCTATCTTCTTCACAGAGCAGTAAAAGGGTGAATGACAGGAATCAACTGTAGCTCGACAGTTAAGATCTAGAAGTGACCGAGAAGCCCTGCATACACGAACCACCCACTCCATTTTGATGGCATGACACTCAGCAGTGCAGCAATGTCTGATATGAGCTGCAGACTAGCAGAGCTTTGATATTGATGCACCACCATGGCCTTCAAAGGAGCGCAGAGAGGCATTTTTAATTATTTAAAATAATCTGTTTGAGTCACGTCTGATTGATTACTCGGGCAGCACCGTGCTTATGGGACGCATGCCTAGAAAAACAAGCAAATGATGCTACCAAAGTTTAATTGCACAAGTAAACAGACCAGTTAACGAGCAAAGAGACAGGCCAACTAAAAAAAGAGTTCTCTCTCAGTATAAATAACCTGAACAGTAAGAACACAAGAGTGGCAGTCCTCATGGGAGGAAACAAAATTCCAAAAGGAGGGACTACTAAGTGTATTCACCAATGAAAAGCCAGCATTTATAAAGGACAGCATGATGTATAGAAATATTAGAAATACATTTTATAGACGCATACACACAAGTATAAAATCCCAAACCCCAATACACACATTTCAGGTCAGTAGTGAACTGGCCTAGGCTAATACATAGACGTGCTTAAAGAGATAACTGTGGGTTCTGCAGAGATACATAGGTCATAGTGCACATGAGTTTTTGGAAACACACGTAAAACTTGAATGGTCAATTTAGCTGTGCTGAAGCACATAAATAGATTAGATTTCTTTGCAGACTCAAACTTGACAGGACATCAATAGTTAGTATAGACATCACAGAAAAGGTCACCATATTTCTATCTGTTAAACAAAGAGAGGCCGACAGTAGAAACTGTTTTTGCATTGTCATGGGCACTGAGCAGAGGGTGTGAACAATTGTGGATTCTGCCTCAGCGCAAGCCTATTGAGAATATGTTAAAGTCAGATTGGCTGGGTTGGGCCCATTGACGTAAAACAAGAGATAATCACTTGCTATGCAGAAAACCAAAAATGTGTTTCTATTTTATCTCACCCTTATTCTGAGAACTAACCCTAAATGTGTTTTGGCATTATCTTATCTGCCGAGCTTGCTATTTGCGTCATGTGGGAATTCGTAACCCGTGTTTTTGTGTGGCTTTTGCAGTATATATACTACTGCCTGTAAGCCAGAACTTTGAACTTCAGACTTTGTCTCTTTTTGAAACTGGCTGATTTTCCCAATTGATGGATTGATTAAAACAATATTATTGTGTAAAATTGTTTTGTCTTACTTTATTAATAGATTTCCCCTCCAACAAGGAACAGGAACCAATGAAAAAGATGGGTATTTTTTCAAGCCCATATCCTAGATACAGCATGCCTCGAAGAGACTGCGCAAGTGCTGCCTTGGCAAGACCTAAAAACAGCCCCTTTTTATACCACTCAGTCTTATAGCCTGGGCTTGCTATAATCCTACTGCCCCTGCTTGTGGTAGTTTACTTCTCGGTTTCGCATGCTGCACCGTGCACGCAGGGTATAAGTAACCCAACCCTGCAGGGTGCCAATTATTTCACTAGTGCATAATAGTGTATCAGCCATGCCCCCTGCCAGTTTCAGGTCTTGCCACATTACATGATGTATGGTGTTTGGTCCTCCGGAGGGCCACACACACACACACACATACCATGGTTGGTGGTTTAGTGTCCTAAAGAACATTTAAAAATGTATAAAGAAAGAAATGGCTATGGTGAACCAAACGTGCATGGGTATATCAAATTCCTCAAACATTACTGGGAACGCAGCCTTTAGGAGAAGCAGAAAGTTTCCTCCATGGGCAATTCAGAGTAGCACACAGGTCAGCTCAACTCACCTGCATTGTTGTGGGCCAGTGGGCTACTCATTTTTTTTTTTGGTTCACCCCCCTGATGAACAAAATGCCCATTTGACTTCAATGGAGTCACACATTTTTCAAACTTATCGCCTTGAAAGGAAAAAAAAAAAGCTTTCCAAATATTCTTCGGATCACTCTTGTAAACGCCAGACTTAATCTGCATTTATTTTTGAGGCAACAAAAAGCATTACCTATTGACTTCGGATCACACTTGTAAATGACGGACTTAATCTGCATTTATTTTTGAGGCAAGAGTGGTGACCGGTATGGGCTATGGGTCGAAATCATTAGCCAATGCCTTGCAGTCATGTTTCCTAGACGCTGCGAACCGAGGCAAACTCTGATAAACACTTCCAAAGTTAAAAACACTCACAACTGACCGAACAGACTTAGACGTATTGTAGGAAGCTGGCTCTGTATATACAATACCAAAGTAAGGTATAGTGTGCACAGAGTCCAGTGGATTTCCAGAGGTATAGCAGAGGCTAAATTAGATAATCACTAACAGCTCTATTTGTGGTAGTGTGGTCGAGCAGTTAGGCTTATCAGAGGGTGTGTTAAGCATTTATTGTATTCACTCAGGCAAGAAATGATGGCACACACTCAGAGACAGAATCCAGACCAATTAGGTAAGTTTAAAAAAGGTATACTTATGTTTTATTTCTAGAACCAAGCAGGAATTGGCACAGGTAGGTAAAATATACGTTCAAATGCAAGGCTATACACAGAAATGCAAGTGTGCATAAAATTGGTATTGTTACAGGTTTGTATTTGCTTTTAAAACAGTTCAGAATACTTTGAAAATACTTTGGATTAGTTTTGGGTTACTTTTCAGTTACATTGACTACTCAGATTCATATGCCTAGATATCACACTGTGGGTCCTACAATACAGAGGTAAGTAAGACAACTTACTTTTCAAAGCACAGTTACTTTTGTTTCATACAGAAAATAGGTTGACAGAATATTTCAGTGGAAAAAACACAAAATGGGTTCCTATGGAGAAAAAGAGTGTTATCGGTTTGCAGGTAAGTAAACGACTTACAATGCTGGGTGTCTGGGGTTAGAACCAAGGTTCAAGGAGGCACTCGAGTTGCATCACCAGCTGCACTAGGGCGGCCGGATGCAGAGTGCTAAGGCCCAATGTTAGCCAATGGGGCTAGGGGCCCTTCAGTTAGCGGCTTCTCACGAACAGGCAACTCGGTTGTGGGAGCAAAGCTCCTGGGGTTAAGATCAGCATTGCAGGGGCCAACAGTCAGCACAGGAGTTGCACCAACAGCGGCGTGGGGCGGCCAGATGCAGGGTGCCAAGGAGACGTCGGGAGCCCTGTTGATTCCCATGGAGATCTCTGGTTCGGAAGAAAGACTGCAGGCTCGGACAAAGAGATTTCTTGAGGGCGACCACCAGCAGGCGAGGTAAGTTGGGTTGATGGGAGATGCTTGGACACCGCCGGTTGGGCCACCCAAGGCTGTGGGGTGTCGGGTGCAGGGGTGTCTTTAGGCATCGGTTTTCTCACCAGCTCTGGTCGCGGTTGAGGGGGACCCCTCAGTTGAGGCTGCAGGCATCGTGTAGAAGATGGAGGCAGGGCTTGGATCACCGAATCCCAGATCAGGATCACTGTGGAGGCCTCCTCGTGGTGTTGGGCCACTCGAACTCGGCCCGTGGGCATCGTTTGCAGAGTGGTGCAGAACCACGGATCTGGCTGGGTCTGGGGTCTGTGTTGGAGTTTTTGGTTGAGCAAATCCGGTGCTCCCGGGAGACAGAGTCTTTTTGGTGAAGGCAGAGCAAGTCTTACGGGTTCTGGATGGCTGCTGGACATGCTGGGGTTTTGCTGGTTGGAGGTCGAAGTCGGGACAGGCCAGTAAGGCTGGGGCCAAAGCAGTTGGTGTCCTCTTCTTCCTCGTTCAGCACGGCTCTTCTGCCTTCTTCTTTCTCCCTCTCAAATCTGAGGAGGCAAGGTTCGGGGTCGCACCTAAATACTAAATTAAGGGGCGTTACAGGGGTGTGCCGGTTGGTAGCAATGGGTCCCTTCCTTGGAGTCAGTACTGTTCAAAGCAAAACGACAATCGTGAACATTACCTGCGCCATCTTGTCTGGTGGAATTCTATGTGCACATAAGTTGCAGTCATTTTAATCTATCACAGCCATTTTGTACTCTGTTGGTCACCTTTGTTTCACCCTGCCCTTACTAGCATCCCTCTGACCCTCTGACCGACCTGGTACGTGTGCTGGGGGCTATAAACTCTATTTGCCGCAACAAACCTCAGCGCCACTTGCTGCCACAAACTCTTTTTTCCTCTCATCTCTGTTTTCAGGCAAACCTTTGGACACTCTACCCCTCACTGCACCTAGTTACACAAACAGGTTCCAAACACCAAAAAGACTCTTGCAACATGATTTATTGCACTGCAAACAGCAAGACTTGTTGTTACCAACAATGGGACCTGTTTTTATCAACAGAACGGACTCTTAGATCTGGCCGGTCTCACATGTTTTAGACCCTGAAGCAAGGTCCAGCTGCAAGATAAGATTGTCTGTTTGACCTGGGTGGGAAGAGAATTACTGTTGGGCTTGTGTGACAACCTGCCCGGGGCGGGGACCCCAAGCTTGTGTAACCATGTTGATGAAACCAATGCATTGTGTCAAACCTGTATAAAAGGAAGAGCCAAAGGAGTTATCAGCAGAACACCTCCCTCAGACATCCCGGTGTCTGCAGTTGACGTGATCTCCTCATGAGAAATAAACCTTTTTCTTGTCTTCCAGTTTCCAGCGCTTGCCTCATTATTTTGATAGCGAACCCAAAGTGAATTAGAGGTGGAACCCTGCACCGGGCAGCATTGAGGGTCTTAGAAGACTCGCTGCCTTTCACAAATTGGCGCCCAAACGTGGGGGCCCATCAGCGACGCGTGGGTCCGGTAGAGAGGTCCTAACGACGGAGTGAACGACTAAACGATTGGGGTATACCTGCCTGAGAAGACCCTTGTGTGGCTGCCGATCGACTGAACTTCACCGGTTCCGAACGGACCCTCTCGAGTGACCTGCGGTCCTGACTGGGACCTTAGAGGAACGCCGCATTGATTGTTGGATGAGAGGACAACCAGGCGCTGAAAGGGGAAGACGAAGAACCGTCCATACGGTCCGGGTAAGGTCGTGAAAAAACGACTTAAATTGATTGATTGATTGAATAGTTTGATTGAAATACTAGTATTCCTTTTTTGATATTGAGTTATTTGCGACATTTCCCTGCTTGCAAACAACGAAGAATAGGAATATTCTCTCTCTTTGCAGGCAGCGAAGGACAGGTAGTGCAGACTTTTTGTCTAAATTGATTGATTGAGATATTCATTTTTGACCGATAAATACGTCATGCCTGTTTTCTCTAGATTGTTTGATTGTAATTGTTTTGGACCAGACCGTTCGTTAGAGGTCAGTCAGCCGGCACCGCCGGAAGGCACCCCTAACAAGGACATGTACGTAAAGTATGGATTAGCCACCGTAGCTTATAGCAAACTATGGCATAAATACACTAGGAAGGACCGGGTAAATCAGTGGCCACTGACGGGATCTTTCGATCCCGCTAAAATAGAAACGTTAGAATTAGCTCTCCACAAAAAGAAAACTAGACCAGCCATGTTTGACAGTTTTGGTTTATGGCGAAAAGAGGCAGCTCAAAGAAAGAAAAGGGACGAAGCTAGACAAGATAAAGAAACGCGAAAATCAGCTTACCAAGCCTGTAAAAGATTAGAAGAAAAACTAAAAGAAATGGAAATCGATAAAAAGGAACAGAAATCAAAAATATCAGGTCAATGCCCTGTTAGAACGCCCTCGACTCTTTACCCCAAGTTACCAGCAAAACAAAGGGTAGATGATGATTTATTGTTAGGTCCCCCAATCATATACATGCCACCCCCTTACGCCCCTACTCATCCCGTAGTACAACGCCAGGACCACCAAAGTATAGCCGGAGATGGCACGATCGCCTCAGTCTCCACCGCCTCTGCTCCCACCGAGTCACCCACACCAAATGCCTCATCAAAGGATACAGTAGTAGAGGTAGGATCAAAAGAAAAGGAGCGCCCAGGGTCCCGCGATTAAGTAAAAATGAGCGAGCAGGCATTGATAAAATAGTTAAATCCGTCATAGATAGGAAGGAGACAGAAGAGTATGTAACTGACATATGCAACTCCTATGTTGAAAACCGCAAACGATACTTTATTGTACGTCTCTGTTACCACACTCTTACTGCATATGAAGAGAAGTACCAAGATGTAGGGCCCGAGCGGCTAGTGGCTCTCTATAGGAAGGTAGACACCGGAGATGAAGGCGACAACGATGTTACAGAACTCTTTTCATCCACACTGGAGGTATTCCGTCACCTCGTGGAACAAGGACGGATAGATAAGGACAGGACATCTAAGATAGCAGGACCCCCGGTGGAAAAACCAGATAGCATGATGCTGATAAAAGAAGCTGCCCCTTATTGGGTACCTCCTAGAGGACAAGGGACTCATGACGATATGAACCATCAAGACGCTAGAGGAAGGGTGGTCTACAATTGGGTGTATCAACCATGGGACAGACAGGACATTTTGACGTTCCGTAAATCTTTACCGGATTTACGAAAGAACCCCACCGCCTTTTACACCGAGCTAGGTACCGCTCTGGGATCAACAATAATGACACTTGCCGACATAGACTTGTTCTTCGGGTTATGTTTGCCAGCAGATGTGTGGAAACAGATTAGGAAAATAGACCATACCGAACTGCTTGGTCATACCTGGGAACAACTCAACACACTAGATAAACAGCGGAACCCTGGTCAAAAACCGGTTAAAGCAATATTGGACCTCCCTGACAAAATAGTGCAGAAAGTGAAAACGCTGATCCCAGAGAAAAAGATAGACTGGTCCATAGTAACCGCGTGCCGCCAGAAACCACAAGAGGATGTCTCAGAGTATTTCTCCAGATTTGAAACGGTGTTCTCCGATTACAGTGGACAAGACATGTCCACCGCAACCGGACACCACTTATTTGTGCAGAACTATGTCAAAGGACTACTGCCAGATGTATCCCAGAAATTACAAGCCAGCGAAAGTAGTTGGGCAGCATCTAAACCGGCGGCCATTCTCCAAATGGCCCAGTACTATGAGCATCAGAGAAACGAAAATGACAGGGCTACAGAAAGGAAAAAGAAGGACTTGAAGGAAAGGGTAATGGTAGCACAACTCCAGGGGGCGAATACAGGAAGGGAGCAATATAGGGGAGGATACCAGCAGAATACCCCTAGAGTACAGCCACCTAGAAACAATTCATCGACATCATATGTAGGACGCCAAGACCTAGGACAGGATCAATGTGCATTTTGCAAAGAATATGGACACTGGAAAACCCAATGCCCGGCTTTGTTAGGAGCTGGTAGGGGCAGAGGGGCGAGGGAAATAGCAAGTGGACAGAGAGGAAGAGGACGTGGGAGAGGGTACGCGAGTGAAGCAAGCGAGGAAAGGCCAGGAAGAGTGAACACATTCGACCATCCCAAACAGAATCAGTACCAACAGACAGATTATGACAATACGTACGACTTTGCATAGGACAGCCAGGGGCAAGGGAGGGATCCAGTCGAGCTCTATGTTGATCAGCAAGGCCCTTATGTTACCGCTGAGGTCCTGGGCACAAAGTCGCCATTTCTGGTAGACACGGGAGCAACACGTAGTGCACTATCCAAACGACTGATTCCAAGGGCACCCTTGTCAGGCTCACATGTGACCTCAATAGGATTTGACGGTACACCCTCCACCAACCCTTTGTCCCGACCGATCCCTTTTAACCTTGACAACAATAGCGTCGAAACGACATTCCTCCTCTCTTCCAACACCCCAGACGCCATTATGGGTCTCGACCTTTTGAAACACTTCCATGCGACTATCAGATGCTCACCAGACGGAGTGCGTGTCGTCCTGTATGACAACCCCCAGCGCCATAGAGAGAACCCTTCTCAGCACATGTTTCCCATCTCCGAGACTGACGCATCCCTACTGGACACTTTGCCATCACACTTATGGGCTAGGGCTGATTCAGACGTAGGACGAATGATGATTGACCCAGTACACGTAACAATACAACAGGACGCAACCCTACCGAAAGTACCGCAGTACAAAATATCGCCAGAGGGTGAGAAGGCACTGACAGAGATCATACACTCTTTGGTAGAGGCAGGGGTGGTAGAGGAAGTAGTGAGCAACGTTTGTAACAGTCCCATACTACCGATTGTAAAGAGACAGGGAGACGGAAAAGCCTACCGCTTCATCATTGACCTGCGGGAGATAAACAAAATCGTAGTGCCACAATACCCAGTAGTTTCCGACATCACGACAATTTTGACTTTAATCCCCTCCACTGCCACCACCTTCACTGTAATTGACCTCAAAAACGCATTCTTTTCCATACCTATACACAAGGACAGCCGCTATCTATTTGGATTCACCCTAAACTCCCGTTCGTACAGATTTTGCAGAGCACCTCAGGGGTACACTGAGAGCCCAAGCATCTATAGCCAGGCGCTTAAAAGACAGTTGGACGCCATACAATTGCCAGATGGAGTGGCACTAATACAATATGTAGACGACATCCTTCTAGCAGCGGACACCATACCAATAGCCGTCACAGCCACCATCAAACTACTCCATTTTCTTGCTGAGAATGGTCACAAGGTCTCCCGAAAGAAATTGCAGTTCTGTAAATCACAAGTGACCTATTTGGGTCACCTTTTATCCAAAGAAGGGAGGAAACTCACGCCTGACAGGATCCAGACAATTCTAAACACCCCTGTCCCCAAAGATCAGAAACAAGTCCGCTCTTTGATAGGTCTCACTTCATTTTGCCGACAGTGGTTACCGAACTTTAGCCTCATTGTCAAACCCCTTCTCTCCCTCCTAGCTAAAGACATCCCATCACCTCTCCCCTGGACCCCCGAATGCCAGTCAGCCTTTAAAGAACTACGCAATGCCCTTTGTTCAGCGCCTGTCCTAGGAACCCCGGATTACTCCAAACCATTCTTCCTCTACACGCATGAGAGGGAAGGATGTGCATTGTCTGTCCTAACACAATCAATTGGTCACAAACAACGCCCTTGTGCATATTTCTCTGCCACCCTCGATCCAGTAGCCAGAGCGCTGCCAGCGTGCCTGCACGCTGTGGCAGCTGCAGCAGTATCGATACGCCAGAGCGAAGGAATAGTACTCTCCAATCCAGTCACTGTTTTAGTACCCCATGCAGTCGACACACTACTAAACCAGACCAAAACCCAACACTTGACTAGCGCCCGACTGACAGGATATGAGTTGACCCTGCTAGCACCGCACATTACCCTAAAGCGATGCACCACCCTCAATCCAGCCCACTGTTACCCCTACCCGAAAATGATCCTAGCGTGACTCCACTACACGACTGTGTGACACTAACCGATGAACAAACAAAGAGTAGAATAGATCTCAGAGACACCGCCTTTCTAGAACCAGATGGAGAACTATGGGTGGATGGTTCATGCATCAAACTCCCCGACGGCACCACCTCAGCTGCATACGCTGTCACCACAGCCCGAACCGTTCTGGAAACAGCCCGTATTCCCCAACGTTCAGCCCAGGCTGCAGAACTCATTGCCCTCACACGAGCATGTATCTTAGCGACTGACACGACAGTTAACATATACACCGACAGCCAATATGCCTTCGGGGTGGTTCACCATTTTGGGATCTTATGGAAAGAAAGAGGGTTCATGACTTCACACGGTACACCCATCCTGCATGGAGATTTAGTCTCCGCCTTGACGCAAGCAGTCCTCCTCCCCAAGAAGTTAGCAGTGATAAAATGCCAAGCACATAGGAAAGTGACTGATCTCATTGGACTGGGAAATGCACTAGCAGACGTTACTGCCCGAGCCACGGCAGGAGACAGAACTACGACACGAATGTATGTGACCAGGTCACAAGCTGAACGATGGACTGACGCTAGGACCACTGTAAGGGACATACAGACTACAGGCACACAAGACGAATTGACCGAGTGGGAAAAGGTGGGACTAAAAGACGAGGCCTATGAGCATTTGGGCGGCACCAAGACCCACCTCCATTAACGATGTCCCGAACATATTAATGTCGGATTACTTGCATAAATTGACAAACGAGCTAACAATTATCCACCAACAGGTGCAGCAAGCCTTGCCTGACGTATCCAGGGGCCCGGGACATGAAATAAAGCCAGGCGACCATGTATTGATTCGCAACTTCCAAAGAACGAAGAATCTGGAGCCTAGGTGGACGGGCCCCTGGCAAGTCCTGATCACCACCCGAACTGCCCTCCGAGTGGAAGGAAAACGAAACTGGCTGCATGCTCATCATTGCAAACGAGTCCCTCCAACCCTGGCAACCTGTGAAGGGGTGGAGGTGCAAGAGGAAGTACTCGCGAGAGACCGACCAGCTCTGAGTTGCTATCCACAAGAAGACACCCTCGAACTATCAGAATTTCCCGACCCCACGGTGCCATCCAGGAAAGGGTACAACCTAAGATCGACGAAAGGAGGGAGCTCCAACGACCAGGCCACTAACTAAGTCAAGGTCTCAGATCAGTAGCACAGTCAAACAACGCTACCAGGAAAGCGCCAGACAAAAGTCTGTGGTCCTAACAGTTGTTGAGCTCCTCGAAGATGATGGAAGAAACTGAACACCTGCAAAACCACCGCAAAGACACCAAGACTGCTAACCTGCACAGCACAAAGACAATTGCACTTGTAGCCGCATTTCTCACCTGTCTCCTGCTAATGGTCGCACTCTGGATCATTGAAGAGAATGCACCTGCATACAGAACATTGTCACCCACCATGCAACCAACCACCAAGAAAGAACACTACCTGGTATCCCTACCGCCACATCTCCGAGAACGACGCAAAGAATTCTGGAATAATTCTTTCGTGCAGATGTTGCACCAGCACAATCTTGCCACCAATGCTACCAACTGTTGGGTCTGTGGGCTGTTACCACATGCCACTGAACATTCCATCCCTTTCATCCCTTCGCCCTTTTCTATTCACGGATCTTGCCTTGCCTGGATGATGCTCCTACAAGAAAGTTACAAAGACAATGCCACTTCCGACGGAACAATCGCCCAGTTCTACAACGAGTTCTGGCGAAACAAAACAGGAAGGACAGCCGCCCCTTCTGCCCTCACACCTTCAATGCGACATTCCAGATTAATGTCCCCTCCAAAGAACGAGTGGAAATGCAAGTGTTCAATAATCCTAACAGAGCCACATTTTCCTACCTGAAGAAAAGAACTGCTGCAACACTGACTGTGGCCCTATCTGTGGTGAACGTCTCTGGCCTTGTATGCATTGAAGGCCGTGGGACTAAGAATGTGGGTCACAGCACCTGTAGCATTGTAAGGACTTTGAACACTGCCAACCCCCCAGCGCTTGTTGCATCACCCAATATGTACTTTGTTTGTGGAACCAAAGCCTACACCTGGCTCCCAAGAAACTGGGGGGTCACGTGCTACATCGCCTTTGTTTTGCCACCAACCTACACAGCCCCTGCAGAGCATCATCGAGAAAAGCGTTCTAAAGACATTGATCAAGCAGACTCTGCCTCATCACAGTTCCTCGACGCAGCAAAAGGGCTCGTCCCGCTATGGGGTCCGATGGCAAACAGCCGAGCCATCAGACATCTGTCCCAAGCGGTAGAGACCGCCCTGAACGTCACTGCTGGCATCCTCACCAACAACACTGCTGAGCTCCAAGCGATCCGTCTGGTTACCCTGCAAAATCGCATGGTCCTGGACGTGGTACTAGCGGACCGTGGAGGAGCATGCCGCATCATCGGTGCCAGCTTCTGTGTATACATTCCTGATAATTCACCTTCTGTCTATGAAGCAATCTAACATCTCCATAGACTATCTTCAGAAATTCATCAAGGATCAGAGACTTGGACAATTGGAAGTTGGCTTTGGGGCATCTTGAAGGAGTGGGGTTGGAAAATATCAATGATTCTCTTGGTCCCAGTATTGACAATATGTGGTTGTTGTTTGGGTATACACTGTATACCACCTTTGTGTTCTCTTTGCATAACTACCTTGCACCCTAAGACTATGGACACTCAGCTAACAAAAATGAGAGTAATGTATGATCAAGAGATACAGGACATTATGGAGATCGAAATAGGCTGACAAGCTGGCTAGTTAAGTTCAAAGGGGCCACTGTTAAAAGCAAAACGACAATCGTGAACATTACCTGCGCCATCTTGTCTGTTGGAATTCTATGTGCACATAAGTTGCAGTCATTTTAATCTATCACAGCCATTTTGTTCTCTGTTGGTCACCTTTGTTTCACCCTGCCCTTACTAGCATCCCTCTGACCCTCTGACCGACCTGGTACGTGTGCTGGGGGCTATAAACTCTATTTGCCGCAACAAACCTCAGCGCCACTTGCTGCCACAAACTCGTTTTTCCTCTCATCTCTGTTTTCAGGCAAACCTTTGGACACTCTACCCTCACTGCACCTAGTTACACAAACAGGTTCCAAACACCAAAAGACTCTTGCAACATGATTTATTGCACTGCAAACAGCAAGACTTGTTGTTACCAACAATGGGACCTGTTTTTATCAACAGAACGGACTCTTAGATCTGGCCGGTCTCACATGTTTTAGACCCTGAAGCAAGGTCCAGCTGCAAGATAAGATTGTCTGTTTGACCTGGGTGGAAGAGAATTACTGTTGGGCTTGTGTGACAACCTGCCCGGGGCGGGGACCCCAAGCTTGTGTAACCATGTTGATGAAACCAATGCATTGTGTCAAACCTGTATAAAAGGAAGAGCCAAAGGAGTTATCAGCAGAACACCTCCCTCAGACATCCCGGTGTCTGCAGTTGACGTGATCTCCTCATGAGAAATAAACCTTTTTCTTGTCTTCCAGTTTCCAGCGCTTGCCTCATTATTTTGATAGCGAACCCAAAGTGAATTAGAGGTGGAACCCTGCACCGGGCAGCATTGAGGGTCTTAGAAGACTCGCTGCCTTTCACAGTACACCCCCTATTATGCCACCCTCCAGTGGGAGAGGGGTATGAGCCTCTCTCTGGCTGTGTCCCCACATCTTCATTATTGCTACGGCCCCGGGAACTGCTGAACAGCAGGTTTATCAGGGTCACGCCACTTTTCTCCCAGGAATACTGTAGCAAACACAAGCTGGGGAATTATTCTAAGGTTTGTCCAATACTGGGACAACCATTATTCAGAGGCTCCAGATAGACGGAATCGCTCCTACACCTTGTATACACCAATATTGAAGAGACTGTAAGAACAGTATGGACTTGTCTCCATAGCCTTGAAAAAGATCAGGAGGACGAAACACGTGTCGGCTGCATTGTTTGTTTGACAATACTGTATGAAAATATGCCTTTGAAGTAAAAAACGATGTGGAAGAACTTGACTAATGTGGACTGGATTTGATCATTACAACAGAACCTTACGAAGAAGAGATCTACCTGTGTAAAATGGACTGTGTGTGCTTGAGTGCATTTTTCTCTTTTGGACTGAGATGTGTGCTTCACCTCGCCTCCCCCACCTGAGGGGTAGGGTTAGTCAAGATGGGCACACTTCTCTTTCTAACTTGGTTTTCCTGCTGATTCTCCTTCCCAGAGTTGGGGTCAGAACCGGTGGGAGCCAGTTGCTGGGGGCAGCAAAAGGCAGGGTCAGCTAACAAAGGTGGCAGGCCTGTGAAGCTTCCTCTTCGACCCAGCCTATCCTGGGAGGGGGGAGGCATGACACCTCTGCCCAGGATGGGCTTTGTTTCTGGACCCAAAGCGAGGAGGCCCGCTACCCAGAGGTCCAGAAACCTGTCTGGTGGTGGCAAATGATGGGTAGCCATTCAGGAACCAGGGCTGGTTGTTTTTCAGGGGGCATCTCTAAGATGCTCTCTGAGTGCATTTAACATTAAAACCCACACTGGCATCAGTGTGGGTTTAATGTGCTGAGAAGTTTGCTACCAAACTACCCAGGTTTCAGTAAAGCCATTATGGAGCTGTGGAGTTCATGATAACCAACTCCCATACCATATACTTTTTCTGGCTTTACTGCACTTACAATGTCTAAGAATGGACTTAGACACTGTATGGGTACAGTGCTCATGCAACTATACCCTCACCTGTGGTCTAGTACACCCTACTAGAGGGGTGACAAACCTAGGCCATAGGCAGTGGGTTGCAGGCATGGCACACAGGGATGTGTGGCATGTTGTCTCTTCACGTTTCTCTGCACCAAAACATGCAGCCTGCAATGGCAGTGTGGGGGTGTTAGGTGTAAGGTGCAGGGTCTCTAAGGGTGGCACAATAGGCCTTGCAGCCCTTAGAGGCCTTCCTTGGTCATAGTGCCCTTGGTACCCATGGTACCTTTTACAAGGGGCTTACCTGTGGCAAGAGATGTGCCAATGGTGGATACAAAGGTACAGTTTTGGGAAAGAACACAGGGCCTGGGAACCTGATTGGCAGGGACCCAGGGCACATCAAGTCAAAGTGCATCAAGTGTCAGGCAAAACGTAAGGGGTAACCATGCAAAAAGGGCACTTTCCTACACTTATCTATTTTTTACCACTTGTGTATTTTTTAAACCCATCTTTTCCGACGGCGGCTCCGAGTGCAGCTGATGCCTTTCGTTTCGGCTGGTCCCCGTACATTCACACAGAGTGCGAGGTCAGGAGAAAACCTCTCATCTCCACTGCTTCCTCATGTGCAATCCTGACAGGTGGCAATGCGCACGAAGAGAAACTGAGAGAGCAAGGGCATAAAAGGGCCAATCACTGCATGGCTTCATAATAAAGCCATGCATGATTAGACACTAGGTCAACCTGAAGCGCCCGCGCTGCCTCATGTACAGGACCACTGCACCAGAGGCCTAACTGCGTCTGTTCAGCCAATGGAGGTGCTGCTCCCTTGTAATGTTATCAGCACAGCATGAGAGCAGTTCCAGGATTGGCTCAGGCAGGGGAACTCAGCGCCCATTAAAAGACCAGGGGGATACGGCTGTGCTTCCCCCAGACTCTCTAATAGCTGGGGTGGTGAAAGGCCTCTAGTGCGAATGTCAGGAAGGCCGCAGAAAGGCAGCCATCAAACATGAGATGCGCACTTACAAGCACGAGGTGAACCTGAGCATGTTTAGTGAGCGTGTCAGTGCGTCTGTTGTCAATTATGTTTACGCCCCACCACTGCACTGCCCTCCTCAGGAACTTACAGCAACTGGTCTGCAGCTGAGCAAGGCTGACTGCCATGGACAGAAAAATAAGTCAGCCTTTATTTACATTTAATACATGGGGTATGGGGGGGCACAAATAGGACCCAAATATACCCTTACGCCCTAAAAGAGGAACCGCCCCTGTCAGCAACAAAGAAAGAGGACTCGGACTAATAAAGGTAGGGTTTTACGGTTTTTGATTGGCTGCTGAAAATTTGCAGTAAAAATTAAGAAGCATAACCTGAGCAATTGGTCATGACACGGATTGTGAGAAGCCGTGTACGGGATTTTTCAGAAGATTCGATATAGGGATTAATCTATGCATTCAGTGATAAATAATTACAATTTACTACATTTCAGTATAGTTGTCCAAGTTCTCGTCATATGGTACTAATGGTATTTAATGATTAATGCGCCTTATTTTAAGCGTCCAGGTCAAGCAGGTTTCATAGTCAGTATTTGTCTGGTTAAAAAACAGCGGAGAAAGAGAAACAGCGGCAAGCCTTGGAGCTGGGTTATGGGCGTGTCCTCACAAAAGGGGTTGGAACGTTTGACTGGAAATCCCCAGCAGGACCTTGCCAGCTATTGCATCACCCTCAGCCGGTGCGTCAGAACTCGTGACCATTATTGGGACACTTTATGGCAAACTACCCCTTAGCACCCAACCTGACGTTTCCAACGTCACCACCTCTGCGGTGTCAACCTAACTTGCTACCGACTCAATATCTCGTCCATGCAGGACAGGCAATGAATAGCGTTTATTATATAGCGCACTCCCCTGAGTGGGCGGAGTTAGATGCCAAGCTACCACTCATATAGGCGATGGAAGGTTGCACCGAGTGCTTGGTTATTAAAACTAAAGAAATGCATCGTTAATGAGGTCTCAGGGCCAGCGCTTTGTGTAAAATCAGCGGCCATCAAGTGCCATGGCATATTTACATTATAACGATGGAATCGCTTTGAAGTAAAATGGTGACATAGAGTAACTGTTGTACAGAGACTCAAATTATAAAATAGGAATACTTGTAATTTTAGAGTATAATACATATGAAAAATAATCAATTTTATTATTTTTATATATTAAAGCAATTTCGGAAATTCTCAACAGATGTTTAATCTGCTGTTTCCTTTCTTAGAAACTACGCCGTTACAAAATGGCTATCCTGTTTGTGTGCGTGAGGGTGTAGTTACGTCACCGGGGCGTGGGCATCAGAGTCCTTTTACTCTGGTGGTGCTTTATTTAGCCCGCCTCCTGACCGAGGTGATATAAAGACCGGCTAGTCGGCTTTTGATCCTTCAGTCTACAGTTGAAGAAGACAAACGATGGTTATCATGAGCTCGCGACCCCTCGCCCAGCCTAGTACAGCAACCCGCCCGGACCTGCGCCGCGCCTACCGTTTCTACCAGTGTCATAAGGCTGTGTCTAGAAAGAGAAAGGTCAGAGGGTGCACGGTGATGCGGGGTTGGGGTACTGTGACCTTCCCATGTCCCCAGTGGGCAGGGACAGATCATATACTTGGTCGTTCTTGTGTGGGACCTGTACGAGTGCTGGGGGAGGGCTACATACACTGTCCCCTGCGGCTAGACCCTGGTCGTGTAAACGTAGGCCATGTGGGACACCTCTTCCTGACAGAATCCATTCATTACCTTCCCTCTTTTCGTATTCATCTTTCCATTCCCCTGGGTTGGCCTACATTTATTCCCCTAGATTTAGATCTACTTGTCGTTCCCTCTACATGTATAGTCTCTTTTCTTTGCATTCCGTATGGTTTATGGTTATTGCAAAGGGCCAAATACGTTTTTAGTCCTTCACCGTTCGTTTTAAGCAGGTTATGAGATCTGGCATGTTCTCCAGTTTGGTATTTGCGTTTTGTTTTTCAAGCCCTACATTGCTCGTGCTGCTTCGACGCACTATAAAAAGGGTGAGGGAAGTGAATTTACATCATCGGCGCTATGGAGTCAATATATCCAACACTTCGAGTTGGGGAGGGGGGGTTAACCATTTTGAAACAGTTGGCGTTTCAGACATTTCATTAATGTGGCCTGGTGTGGTAAAAAGAGGCATGTGCAGAACTTTCACCACCGAGATATCCTGGTTTAACTTTTATCCAAAGGACATGTCTTGTCTTTTTCTAAATCTTTTCCACTTTCGCTGAGCATGGTTGTTAGGAGTCACGTTCCTTGGGCTGTGTCTTCTTCCATGACAGCTTTAAATCTCCTTTCAGTAGATGGTACTTGATTCTGTTTTGATCTGAGGTTGATAGTGGCTTGGTGATGGTGGTTTTTCTAAAAACCAATCCAGGCCTGTTCCTAATTGGCCTTGTGGATGGTTCTGGAGGCTTTGAATCCAGTTCTTTGTCCCAAAGTGAGCTAAGGCAGAGCTTCCTTCATTAGACTCTTTCGGGAGATTGAGGCCTACCATAGCTACTCTATGTAGGTATAGACGTTGTTTTTCTAATCCTTTTATTCAAGGTGTTGAGAAGTACAATTTAAGTCAAATCAATGATCTGGTTGGGTTTGAGTATTTTGTTTGCAGTGCAGCAATGTTGTTCCTGAGCAGGTTTGACTGCTGGGTTGCATAGGCTACGAACATGTAAGTTTTGATCAGTTAGTCAGATTCGTTACCTTCTGTTCATGATCTGGAGGTCATAATACTTTATAGTATTGGATTACCCATAATCAGGTGCACCTTTGATTTGGACGTGAGGCGCTCCTTCATCCAGAAATGTTTTTTTCTAAACACATAGATGTTGATTTCTGCTTCGAGCCTTCATCTAAACGGAGGTAGATTTTGTACATAATGTGCTTGCATCTGAAAACAGAATTGTTGCTAGAAATTTGAACCCAGTCATTTAGACTGGCAAATGGTATTTGGTAACCAATGTCATTTGTGAAGCTTGTTTTTTTTTTTTTTTTTTTGCTTTTATGGATACATACAGATGGAAACCAATGATTTTCCTTCCATGCTTATTCAAACCAACATGCAGATATTGGGTCCAGCAAAAACCGTGTGCACAAAGCTATATTGTTAAATACTTAGTAAATGTTGTGTAAAATATTAGTTGCTATTCAACTTCTAATGGAAAAGAAAAATACTATCAAATATTAATTATTTATTGTATTGTTTCAGAATGATGGTTACGTGACCTGTGGTGGGAGGATTTAATTTCCCTGTATCGTCATTCACTGTATCTACATTTATTTGCCTCAATTCTTTCCGGTACCCAATCCTCAATTAAAACGACCAATTGCTCATTTAGACTTGCCTACTTTTCTCTGCGAGTATTCACATTCTCCGATCAATGTACGTAGTTTGAACGGGGGTCAACCGCGTAGGTATACTTTCTTTAAGCAGAGCGAAGCCTGTTTTAAAAAAAAGTTTTTCTTTTTTAATAGCTTCCCCTACAGCACTGACCGCTGTTTAAATTCCATACTCTTTAGGGAATGTTCATACCTTTATTAGGTTTAGATTTCAGTTCCACAGCTTAATGGAAAAATAAAATGTCTGTGGGGAAAAAGTGGGGTGTAGTTGGTATTTCGGTCGTTGTCTTGGGGCCTTTGTGTAGAATACAATGAGAACAATACCTCATGGATTCACCCAGTCCTCCACTACTGCCTTGAAGAATGTTGGACAGGGTATGACCCTGGCATTTCAGAAATGTTAAACATCTTCACTAACCGCACCTTGAGCGGAACAGTGGAGATCGTATTCTAACTGCATTCTTAAAATGTAGAACATATTCGGGGAATATTTGAAGCAGCTCACCCCCTGACCACTCTCAGTTGACAAAGCAAAAAGTGGCATCGCTACATCAAATAACCCTGCCCGTACCCGGCTAGAGGCAACACCACCGCAGTCGCTGAAGCATGAATTTAGACCATTGACTTCAGTTCCTTGCTCCCTTTCCGCCAGTGTAATTGTCTCCCGTTGGCACTGTACTGCTGCCATGGCTTTATAGGGAAACCGTCACTGCTTCTCCTTGAGACCAAACGCGCATGTGTACATCATAACTGTTATTTCTTCAATGGAGGACCCATGAGGTACTCCTTAAATGGCGATGCACAATTACTCTAGTGAAAAAAGCACTTCAAGCACCGAAAAGGCTTTTTTATTGTGGACAATGCAAAGTACATTGTCTAGGGAAGGTTGAGTGCGAACAATACGTTGCGTAAAATCTGCCCGAAAGCTAAAACTGTTTAAACGACTAAGACTAAAGTTTTGGGTATGATTGTCCGTTTATATTTTGCTACCATCGTCCAACTCCGTTATTTTCTCTAAGAAAGGAAAAGTGCCACTTCCTACTGAAGGCCTATGAGGCGCGCCTCGTGATTTCCTTGGGAACATCTGTGGTGGATTTTAGCTGATTGACGCCAGCTGGGAATGTCATATTGCGGGCGCAGCGGCTGGAGTTGTGCCAGTGGCATCTGGAGGAAGGGTGGTGGCTCAGGAATAAGAGGCCGGTGCTGGGGACGGCAGCTGCTCCATACAGCAAAATGAATTCAAATGAATTGAGCCACTCGGGTTCTTCGTGCCAAAGGAAAATGAATATTGTTGCAACGATTCCCTAACTGCGGTCATAACTCCTACACAACTTATTTTTACTAGAATGCGCCGCCGGCAGGTTTTGTAATGTAGTTGTTAAAATGGACGATAAAACGAGGGCACCAGTTATTGAAACAGCTGCTGTTTCAGGACTTGACCAGGCATGTTTAACGTGGGTTTTAAATTCATGATCGTCTCTTTTACAAAAGGATGAGAAATCGAAATGTAGAGCTTTATCTCCTGCTTTGTTCTAAACCTGGTACAAAATTATCATAGTTATAGGCAGGGCTTTAAGTGGGATTAAAAAAAACTGGGGGGATTCGCTCCAAAGTGCGTGGCTTATGTAATTAAGGGCATGGCGTAAACACCTAAGCTAAAAATCTGTGCTTGGCATAGTTCCCACCCGAGTAGTATTTTGCTGCTTTTGTCAGTGCATCCAGATATATAATACAACAAGCAACAATACACCTACAACAAGCCAGAATTATTGGCATTGTCGGTGGTTTGTTGCCTAAGATAATTAAGCAACAACTATGGCATCGTTATATATAACATTAAAAATGCTTCAGTTTTGAAACGAGACTGAAAGAACTATAACACTTCACTGCCTTTGAGGTAACTTCAAAGAGAAGTGGTACTGCTTCAGAGTTGAGAATTTTTTTCACCCTGATGGTGAGGGCAAAAATGGAGAGCCCCATAGGGACCCGTCTCAGCACCTGTTTTTTAGAACTGCCGGTGATGAGCACCGGCAGGACCTGGCCTACTTAAAGCCCTGGTTATAGCATTTTGTCGGGAGATACGCCGATCTTGGATTTGAAAACGCAGTGGATGAGTTAGCAGAAAACATCATAAATCCACATGTATACTAAAACCATTCATAGATCAACAAAGTTAAAAGATGGGATAAACATGCTTAAGGTCAAGTTCTTCCCAATGACCATCTCTATGATAAATAGGTTATCAGACCATAGCAGTGGCAATCATATGTTAGCCTACATATAAACTAAAACCACACATAATAAAAGTAGTATTACAAGTTTAAAGTGCTTAAAGTCGAGTTTTTCCCAAAGAATATCTCAATTAATTCAATCCCTTCACAACTAGAGGAGCCTAGCTGTACCAAGGCTAGTCACTTAAAATATTGTAAGATAACCCCATCCTTGAACAGCATATCCACTCCAGAAAAAGTTAAAGCAGATCCACCGTCCATAAAACAAATGATCATAGCTTCAAACCCCACTTCTTCCGCATGGCATGTATATGCGCTTTACTCTTCACAGCTGAAATCAAACTGCAACAGACTAGATTTGTACACATGACTAGACACGGCTAAGTGAGGATAGTTCTCCCACAAGATTTAAGATGCGTAAATTGAGTTGAAAATGCTTTCCTCATGCTCCCGTTTCAGTTCTTCCTCCTATTCTGAAAGCACCGATGACTACAGTCGTACAGCTCAAACATAAACAAGATATCTAGTAGCTCCTTAATTGAAGTTCAGGCTACGTGTTCTTGGTTAGCCAATTCTAATATAAAGCACATGTATCCATAGAAAGTAACCCATCAATGCTTTTTAATCAGGCTAACACAATTTATTTGCAAGCGTTTAAGACCAACAAATCGATAATTTTATCAAGCTGTAAAACTACAAAATAAATACCCAGTCTCCACTCTGTTGCCCCAGTGATTTATAATGATGCTTTCCAGCCAGGTCTGGATTTTTAGTGTTCACTTAAGGGGGTTATTAAGTACTAATGGGGGGTGGATTTTTTTTTTATACCTGCAAAGAAAGAGGATGCGGTTTGTTACACAGCACATCAGGCTGCCTTCACAATTTTGGCAGGTAAGAGAAACCAGGGCACAAAGCAGATGAGGGACTTTGCCAGGATCACATATGAGGCCAAATGGGTAAACCAGGATTAGAACGGTAGTTTCTTGCTTCGTCGTTGAGTAGACGAGTTAAGATTATTGGTATGTTAATCATTCATAAGGTTTTAATTGTCTTCCTTTTTTCCTTCTCAGTGTTGGAAGAGAAAGACTATCTTCATTCATCACCACACCTGATCAGGTAAAAAAAAATACTTGCTTCACAATCTCCTTCAGTTATCAGCAGCAGCGAATGAGCTGCGTGTTTTTAGTCCTGAGTTGTCGGATCTTTTGAGACAGGGATGTTCTGACCACATTGTGACTAGCAACTGCTAGTTTAAGAAAGCTCTGCAGGGCTTTGCACATCAGTAGTAGACGTGACTTCTTTGCACTAGTCTTCTTAATTGGCTTATGGCCATTTTTAAATGGTTCTGATTACGTTGCACATATGCGGGTTGTGGTATTTATAGTACACAAACCTGAGTTCAAAGAAGCAGTTGTCTAACACAGCCATAGATTTCACAGGCAGAGCTCTTGAGCTAAAGAGTCACGGTGTCCAAAGTACTTTCCAACACTCAATTTAGCCTATCTAATGAAATCGGATTTCGAAAATCCAGCGATAACAAACCTAATCAATTCCGCCCTCTCTGTGGTGTTTTTAGTTAACTGACATCTCCATGTGTGTAGCTACCTCAGCCAGGGGTCACAGTGCTACCAAACGACCACCTCCCACCATAGCAGTCCAGTTATTGTACTTCTTACTGAGCAGCACGTGGAGGCATGGTCTATGGTCATAAAAAGGACGGTGAGTACCTGACCTGTAGCGAGCCACCAAAATTGGTTTAATGTCGGAAAAGAGGGTTAAAGTCTTACTAGGAATTCGGTGGCTTTAATTTAACTACCAGAGAAAAAATATCTGATGCCTTACTTTGAGAGATCCACAAAGTCAACACAGCACCACATATGTCAGATCTGACTTAATTGCCACACCCCAACGACAACGCCTCTGGCTCAACATGCACTCCTAATGACTGCGCACAGATGCAGGTTTATGATGGGTCATGGGTTAACCCCTTGTTATGCAGAACCTCTGCTCTCTTAACCCACGACCAACTTTGGCAGTACAGGAGTCCGGCAGGACACAGTGAGCCAACACGTCTACCCGTGTAAAATGTAGCAAGTGCAGAAAAAACAGGCATACAACATCACCATTTATTTGACGCAGCCACAACACAGATGTGTTGAGGCTCACATATCCCTATCCCCTTTGAGAGCATCCTTTCTCGTGGCTCAGCCTATCACATTAGCTCCACTTGGTGCCAATGGGACATTGAAAACCGTAGACATACCGTCATAACTTTATAACATCACCTTGATGACCTCATGAAAGTTATTGGGTTACAGGGGAGATGGGGCAGTTTAGTCATTAGATGTAGAGCGTGAGCAGTGCAATGGACACACTGCTGAAATGAACTAATGTTCTCCGTAGGTAGAACATTGTTCTAGCAATTCTTGCCTGACCTAGGGCTGATGCTGTTGTGCTTAATCACCTTTGTGCAAATACCAAATATAGACTCGAAACTCGCATTTAAATTAGTGGGGTGCTTTCTTGGTCAAAACCTTCCAGTACAAACCCTTGTGTCTAAAGAATGCATGTGTAGAAAGTGTTCGTAAAGTGTTTAGTGAATGCAACAATGTTTATTTTTTCAGCGAGCCCGCCTGGCAGAGGCCCAGAAATGACGGCAGAGTCCCTGCCGCTTTCCTCCTGCGCTCCAGCACCCAGTACACTGTCCGGCTGGGAGCTGGAGGCCTGGTATGAGGACCTCCACGATGTACTGCTCTCCGATGTCAAGGGCAGCCAGCCTGTGGGAGCACAACAGGTGAGGCCTTGAGGGTGTTGCCACCTAACTCAACAGTCTTTGGTTGAGGATCACACGCATCAACCCCAGTGTGCTGCATTTATTCGGACATTACAGCTATTTGCTGTAAAGCAATACCTTTCAACCGTGTTCTAGTCCTGCAGTCCACACAGTCTGTGTGATTCTTGCAGATATGTTCGAATCCTCGTGCCTTGGTCCCCTTCCTGGTGAAATATTTAGAAACTTGCACAATCCAGTATAAAACGCTATTAGAACAAGCATTGATCAAGCCAGTGAATCTGACTTCATTTTAAGGTACACAAAGGCACTTTACACAGTGAACGTACAGAGTGGCACAGACAGGCACTCCACTACATGCCACAAATTGCATCGTCAGATGAGATTTTATTTTGTGTACTCTATAAGTATATTAATGTATCTAATGTCAGCCAAATGATACATGATAGTTCAACTCTTGTAGATGTGTGTGGCACATGGCCATAAGGCATATCACCGAGTCTGTTCTTAAAACTGCAACAAAGATAAGCTGCTACAAGTAACAGTAATAGTCAGTGGAGAATTTCTACTTTTTCCAGAATCATTATATGCAACGTAAACAGCTCAATTAAAGTCAGCCAGCCCCTCCTGGGTTTTTGACTTGCTAAGCTGTACAGATAAGTCGGTCAGTGTAGCGGTTACTTAAATACCTGTGACTTCTATATCACAGGGGTGAATCCTGTTGTGATGAAATGATTTCCGCCACCTGGGTAATACAACTATTACCTAAAGCAATATGAAGCCTCAGTAGTGTTGCAGCAGGCACTGTTGCTGTGGAAGTGATGTTATGACAGCAGAATTAATTAACTTAATATTTCAGTTCTTAGTAAAGCAGAATTCTGAATTCACATGTCAGCAGGTTCCATTAAACAGTTTTATTGTGGACTGAATCTCGGTTGTCAGAGTGAAGTGCATTCTGCTGCTGAACGTGTTGTCCTATTCTTCCAATGGAAGTGTGACCAATCGGGACAGATTTGTAACGGTTACAGCCATGCAGGACTGTCTGTAGATCCACACCCACGTTGGTACCGTCACTAGTCTTTGGACAAAATGAATGCAACTCCTGGGCTTTGAAGGTTCACATCAGTGAACTAAAATGCTTTCCTACATGTTTGATGGAGGCAAAACTGAGAGTTGTGCCAAGTGGTTTGGTTGAACTCTTAACTGTACAATGGCCCAGGATTTTTTATAGTTACCAGTTCCAGGAAAACCCATATTGAGACATGGGGGAGGGGGGGAATCCAGCTCTGGTGATATTAAAAGATCTAGCGTGAAGATCTTTGAGTAATGTACTACTACCAAGGACAGTTTTATGGAGTACGGCTGTGTGCAGAATAGGGGTGTCGGATTGGAACAATTAATTCATCAATGCATCCTCACAGTTAATATATTAGAGTTAAAATCTACAACGGATTGGTAAAATAAAATACTCAATTTACACAATAAATCACTGCCAGAAGAAATGTTGACATTGTGCAAAGAAATGTACTTAATGAAGTTATTGTGCAGTAACTTTAACAGAACTGTACATTCAAGACTGCTTCTATTATTAAGGCTTCCACATATACATTTAAATGATTTATATTCATAAATGTAGACTAACACAATGTTTACATGTCTGTAGTCGTTTTTTAAAAATGGAAATATACAGCAAGTAGGTCTTTTGAATAAATATTAGGCATGTGTACCAGGCCAATATCGGTGCACATTGACAGCGTAGGGAATTGAATAAAGGCAAGATATGATCTTTTCTTTAAATAGCTGTTATAATGCCTATGTTCTTAAATTATTGTATAGTACTATGTACGGCTGCTTTTAGTGCTAAAATTCAACCGACACCCACGTGAGTTCAGTTATCTGTTTCGTAAATATGGAAATATACTATTTGATACTTCATTTTTTCACTGAACCTGAAATACCTGGATAAATAATACAATGATTTAAAAATTCGTATGGATAAATACAAACAGAATTGTAAAAAAAGGAAGCATTTAGAAAGTGCAAGAGGTCTCCTCAGACCAATAAAGAACAGTAAACTGGATTTTTAAGATTATACTTTTTTACATAATTTTATTAGTTGGCTACATTTTCAAATGTTTAATGAAAAGCTATTCGGCAACTGTCTGGTCACAGGAGGATTTTGAGAGGTTGATTTCAAGGATCCCACTGGAGAAGCAGATTTTGCAATGATCCCTTGACAGGGCGACCTTGAACTGACGAAACCTGGTTAGTGATTATAACCTCAGACCCCAAAGAGTGAGACAGCAGACCACGTTTTAGGAGATCAGTAATCTGCAAAAAAAAGTCTCGATTCCAAGCCAACAAAGCTGACATTCATGTAACAGAAAAACATTGATACCCAACACAGCAGTTCAGAGGTAATAGTCTACTCAGCCATACCATCTGCTTCATCAAGAATCGTTTACATGCTTCAGTGTCCACCTCAAATGATAGCTGATTGGCCCAAATAACAGTAAAAATTGTACTCCTGTATTCCTTCTGTTTTGTCTGAGATCTATGTGGGACAGTGAGTTCTCTCCAATCAGAGCCTAATAGCATTTGGATTGTGCCAAGACTATGCAAATCTAGTTGTGGAGAATGTGGTCGACGGTGTCCCTATCGAGGCCTCAAAATGAGTCTTGCTCTATGCATTGAACAGGGGTGAATGCAGAATAGTTGGCCACCCTTTGGCTTCTCAATCTTGCCTGTTACTGTCCACTAGAAAACTACCAACCAAATGGTTTTTTTCTTTCAAGCTGCTACTGAAATGGGGCTGGGTATTTTGTGTTCTCTGTTTTACGTGTTTTTTGTCATCCATCCAGAATGAATTGAAGGTATGGGACCCACTTGATGCATCATTTCTGTGGAACTGTGAGCCTGTGACGAAATGCTGTCCTGCAGAGTTCGACAATGAACCGTGTCAGAGTTTGGGTTTGGAAGGTGATTTCTCGGACAGCCTCCTTGAGTTTCTGATCCAGGACCGTGAACCAAGTTTATGTGCAACTTTAGGCAGTCCGGGAAGTGACGAGCAGTTGCCTGTGGTCCCGGAGTCCGATTCTGGCAGCATTAATCATACAGAGGATGAAGACTCTGCTAGTTCTCCATGTGGAGCGAAGAGGAAGCGTGGTGGACAACCCCGAGGAGGAAAAAGACTGAAAGAGAAAGAGCAGGAAGGAGACAGGAAAGTGTCTGAACTCTTAGCAGAGAATGAACGCCTGAAAGTGGAGATTGAGCGATTGAGTGCAGAAGTTGAGAAGACAAGGAAAGCCCTAATTGACAGAATGGTAAACCTGAAGAAGGAATAAAGACGAGAAAGTAGTAAAGAAAATGGTTGAAGGACAATGTGGTCTCGAAATATGTAAATAGGTCTTGTTTTACATGGATTATGTTAGGGCAGTAATTTTTGTTTACTTGGTTACAAATATTTGAGGTCAAGGTATGTGTACCTCCTGAAATAAATATTCAGTTCGAGAGGGATTCTGACAGTATGTATTCTTGGTGTGCGGAATCATGAAAAATGGGACGCTACATTTACTTTTTTTTTTTGGGGGGGTACTCTCCAGGTTAGTGCTGTTTGTGCCAGAATTGGCAGGCCATATTAAGTACCCTTTAAGGTTGGGTACAGGTCTGATGGCTTGGAGGACTAATGCATCCTCTACAATCTGTTTTTGATACAATGGTTACATGTTTGATTCCTGGCAACTCGATTTAGCCGTTCATCCACCCTAAGGCCAATAAAATGATTACTTTTGAGTTTAATAACCATAACCCTTTTACATAACAGCAACCCCTGTGTGAGTGCACGATTTTGGAGACTTTTCAAGGGGTAAATCCAAGATATGAAGCTAAAACTGGCATCTTGGCTTGCATACCAGCAGTCATAGGTCTATAAATAAAAACGAATATGCTGTGAAGTGCAGTTTCTCTTACCCTTTTTAGGATCGGTTTATTTTGATGCCTCAGTAATGAGGCCTGAACGCTCTTACGTGGTAATTGACAAACTGTGAGTGTCATAATATGAATACACGTTCTCTGATCCCTTTGTCTGCCGGCAGATGCTGATTTTTATTGCATCTTTGTGAGAGTCGGTGTTACGTGTGCCCTTTCAAAAAATGAAGCAATACTCTGAGGAGATGCATGCCTTCAGCAGCATTCCCCCGGGAGCGGACATGCTTGCAAGAATGTCATCACACGCCATGCTTGCAATCGCTCGTTCCCTGTCGACAGGGCAGTTACACGGTATCTCGTGCTGAACTGATCCCGTCTGGGACTTAACCGCCTCACTAATGTTGAACAAATGAGCAGAAAGGCGAGTTGCATCACCGCGAGTTTAACTTTCAAACTGGTTGAAGTGACGTTTCGAAAGAGTGACCAAATTATTCACCTGGTATCCACGTAATTTAACAAGTATTACGTTATAAGGGCTTGAACTAGTAAACGTACATCTTGTACATTGTGGGGGACTGGCAACTGCGGTATGAGATGTTAAATCCTTAGTGGGAAACCTCACTTGCCCTGTTTTTTTAATTTTTTTGCGTTAATGTACAGTGTTTGTCCAATGAAACCGGTGGAAGAAACATTTACTGCGGTTTTCCGTGACCCTAGTGGTGTTTACTAGTTAAGATTTTAGTATTTTATTTTTCATATCCTTTTGCATGTTTGTACGTACTTTGAAGTATTGTCAGTTATTTGTATTTGCTATTCAAATTAAAAATATCTACCAATGCTTTCTATTAAGTTCAAGAGTTAAATTATTTAAGGTGTCAAGCCAGCAATGACCTTGTGTGTAAAATAACACTGCACACTGGGTTTCTTAATTATCAGCACAGGATGTGTTGCAGGCCTGGTAATCACCAAATGTTTCAAAGAGGACCTGCAGAGCAAGTCGTAGCAGTCAGTAAACTTTGCATTCCCAAACTTACACATCAGTGCTACATCACTACCAAGACCGGATCGAGATGCACAGTAGTCACTCACGACACAAAACATTTCTTACATAGGCCTGATTGTAAGTAAAACACTCGTCCAACCAAGCACTCCTCATGGTGTAGTGTGCTACCCATCTAATGTGTTCCAGTGTCTCACGGTGGGGTACGGAAGCGTGCTATGTAAGTGCAATTGCAAAGATAAATGATTTACACATCTGTGTTACTCTTGGCATCTGGAATCTTTATTGTTCTTGAAAGGGCGGTGGTGGATGTATCAGACGGGTTTTTCAGTAGGCTGCTTAATTGTGCAGTTGCTCTCTGGAAAATGTAATGAGCTTTTCAAGTTAGGGCTAAATGTATTACTGTAGTCAGTCACTTAATAACAGAGGGTAGCGGAGATACAAGTAACAAAGTATAATAATATTTCAGCTTTCACTCTGAACTGAAGCACCTCTAACGAGCAATCGAAATGATTGTGGGAGATGGTTGAAAGCATTTCCGGGGAGTGCAAGCTCCTTTATACAGTGCATGTGCTACTATTTCTGCACTCTTTTTGTACAAGTGTCCCAAGGCGTTTAAAGCGGGGGAGCAATGTTTAGAAGGGCTGCTCTTGAATTCTGGCAAAGAGAAGGAAGGGGACCGTTTAAGTTTATCACCTTGGGACACAGACCAGGATTCTCATGACCACTTTGACACGAAATGAGTAAAATCGTACAATGCATGAATAGTTTGGCTTTAAAGTCAAACTGGAAAACTGATGCAACTTCTATCTATGGAGTATACTGTTCAGTTACACTCGGATGCCAAATTGACAGTAAGTCCACCAAACAGTTTCCTCAAAGTTTCATATGTCTAACATCTTTTCTTCTGTCACACCTTACGGAAGATGAACATTTACATGCCACTTAGTAATTCTTTCTCAAACGCATTTATGAGACCCTCCTTTTCCCAACACTTTTTCCCTGTTATTTTTAAGGCTGCTCCAAACGTTTTTTTTCTTTTTTTAAACCCCTTAGCTGCTGGGCCTTTTCCCCACCAGTGATGAGCCTTTTTTTGGCTATTTGGGGTACTTTGCACTTAAGGCTTGATTTTTTTTCAACATAAGCTATCCATGCCAAATTTGCATCCTTTTTTCCAACATCCTGGGGATTCTAGAGGTACGCAGGGTTTGTGGATTTCCCTGGATGGGACCAAGAAAATAGACAAAATATAGCTACATTTTGAGTTTTAGGAGAACAATAGCAAAAAAAGTGCTCCAGGTAAGTGTTGGTCTTTCTCTTCCCCCCCATGGCACCAATGAACGGATTGTACTAAATCTTCCCAGCTTTCAGGAACATGCAGCGCTGAATCAAAAAACAAATTTTGTATCAGTTATGTCTTTTTTCAAAGAGCCGTTTTTCCTATTTTTGTGTGCTCTCTTCCTAGTTCCAATGTGTAGTTGATACCAGTATGAAAACCATGAGTGATCCAGGAAAGCTATAGGTTTCTAAAGAGCAGAAAAAAAATCGACAAAATTCTGAATTCAGCAAGAGGTCATATGTGTAGTTCCCTCAAGGTTTTCCCAAAGAAAATAACTGTTGAAATAAATATTGAAAATTAGTAGGAAAAAACGGCCATTTGTGATATTTTAATCTGTAACTTTTTGTCACTATGATCAATATACCATTACGTCCTCTAGACCCTTCTGGTTACAGGTGTGTATTTATGTGTATGTATATGTATAGTTTGTAGGTTTTGCAAGAACCCAAGGTACCCATAGCCAACAACTGAGCTGCACCGTACAATGGTTTTTCATTGAGTATAGACCAATTCATATAGTGATATAGGCAGAGTGAAAAATGGGTATCAAGGAAGCCTATGTATTTCTGAAATTAGCACAAGATATGGTGTTACGGAGCAACGGTATTTGTACATCTCTGAATTTGTGGGTACCCATACTGGCGTATGACTTAAAGGATATCTTTCAAAATGTCTAATTTCTTATGCACTGGCTTACATTCGAAAGGCACAAATGCAGCGAAATCCAATTGGTAATAACAAGTGTTGTATTACTCTATGCTCCGCAATTTTTCTGATGCAAATGATACCTCACTTGTGTGGGTAGGCTTGGTGCCTGCAACAGGAAATGGGCCAAAACACATCATGAGCACATTGTTTCACTGAAAACTGACCATTTTTCCCAATATGAGTAGCTCTAGGTTATGGACCCTACCTCAGCCAGCACCTAGGGGAAACATAGCAAACCTGTGCATTTTTTTAAAGCTAGACACCTAGGGGTATCTAGGGTGGGGTAACCTGTGTCTCAACAGGTTTTTCTTTTACCCAGAATCCCTTGCGAACCTCCAACTTTTACTTAAAAAAAACACAATTTCCTCATATTTCTGTGATGGAAAGATCTGGGGGGAGCCACAAACTTCCTTCCGGCATTCACCAGAGTCTCCTGATTAAAATGGTTTCTCAGTTGTGTGGATAAACCTAATGCCTGCAACAGCAAATATGTTCTTGTTGTGTTTTTTGGCCCGTCACATTTTTCCACCAAAAACTGACCCTTTTTTTTTTTTTTTTTGCAATGTGAGTAGCTGTAGGTTTTATTTAGACCCTAGCTCAGCTGGCACCTAGGGAAACCTAGCCAACCTGTACATTTTTTTAAAAACTAGACACCTAGGTGTTTCCAGGGTGGGCTGCCTTGCATGGCTCTCACCAGGTTTTGTGACCCAGAATCCCTTGCAAACCTCAAACTAAAAAAACACATTTTCCTCACATTTCTGTAGCAGAAAGTTCTGGAATCTGCATGGAGCTACAAAATTCCTTCCACCTGGCATTCCCCCATGTCTCTCAATAAAAATGGTACCTCACTTGTGTGGCTAGCCCTAGTGCCCGTGACAGAATCTGATCAAACCAAGGTCAGTGGGAGTTCCCTTGTGAGGGCTCCCATTGACCTTGGTTTGAGCCGTTCCTGTAGCAGACACTAGGCCCAGCCACACGAGGGGCAGCTTTTTTTATCGGCACAAGTGGGGTAATGCAGAGTGGTAGGAATTTTATCGATTCCTGCAAATTCCGAAAGTTTCCATCACAGAAGTGGAAGGAAAATGTGAATTCAGTCAGACTTTGATGTTTGCAGGGCATTGTGGGTAAGAAAGCCTTGTGGGATCCACACAAGGCACACCACCTCGGACTACCGTGGTTGTCTAGTTTAAAAAAAAATGTCTGTGGTTCGTAGGTTTGCATGAATGGCACCACAGGACGGCCCCAAATACAGTACCTACACCTATTGCTTATCTCTCAACATAATGATTTAAGGCCTTTTGTGCCAATTTCTCTTGGGCCACCCACACAAGTGGGATACCGTTCTTATCAGGAGACACGTGAGAACTCAGGGTAGTAGGAAACCTGTGGCTCCCTGCAGATTCTATGTCTTTCAGTCACAGAAAATGTTTGTTTCTTACCAAAGTTTGACATTTGCAAGGGCTTCTGGGTTAAATTCCCTGGTGAGAGCCACACAAGTCTTGGACTCTCCTAGTTGTCTAGTTTTAAAAAAATGTGCAGGTTTGCCTAGGTGTCGGCTGAGCTAAGGCTCAAAATCTACAGCTACCCACATTAGGGAAAAAATAAAAAAACTAGGAGTTCTTAGTAAGGGCCATCTTTAAATTTTGGGGGATAAAGAAGACTCAGTCGCACTGGCGCAGAACTTAACGTCGGAAAATCTGAGACTACTACAACTGGCAAATTTAGAAATGACCAAGTCTGGCTGTCCATTCAAAAGCATTGACCGGAGCTCCCCAAATGGTGGTTCCGGTCAATGCCTTTTTACGTTTGATGCACTACTCCATCAACATGACAGAGCAGTCTATCAATTTTTTTTATTTTTTTACAAATAAAATCCTGAAGTTGGATTTTCTTTTAGGGAAATAAGATGCTCCTCTCGCCATAGGAGATATCCCCCATGGCAAAAGGGGCATTAGACAGCTATCGCTGCCCCATACCACCATGTTTTTCCAGGTGGTGACGGGCAGTAAAATCTGACCTATATGTCTGCACAGCTACATTAGATGATGGACTGAGAAAACCACACATTGAATCTTGAATGTCCATATAAATCCTTTTTATTGTACGCCCTTCTTATGGACGCTTAAAACAGTTCGTCTTCAGTTTGTATAACATTGGTGTCAGAAACCATCAAATACTAGGGTATACATCTTCATGCAGTGTTGAACAGCCAAGCCAACACGTGGGTCGTGGAATTCTTGCTTCTTCAGGGCTGTTGATAAGACACACCACTATTAGCAGCTAAAGTTGCATATGTAATGATCCAAAAGGGCTTGTTACATATACAACAGTTGTTTAGACATCACAAAAAAACGATTTTAACAAGTATAAGAGACATACGGGGAGGACAGCAGAAAAACAATTGCCTTAGCCACCTACATTGTAATGTAAGTAGCTAAACCAGGTGTACAAAAAATCCCATAGAACACAATATACAATTCTACAAATTCATTTTATGAGGACATATTCAAATATAATCAGTTGAAAATTCTATCTCTTGTATTTACAATTATATACTTTCAAATAAGATTTTGTATAGAAACAATCCCTGGTAAACCGAATTGTTTACACATTAAATTGCATATTCTAAATTATAAACATGCAATGGTGAACACAGCCAGGCCTGGTTGACCCCCCAATACACTTTATACATGGCGTATCTCCAATGGTCCCCATATATACACTGGCACAACCCAAAATTAAACAAGTTTCTTATTCAGATAACCTGAAGCAGTTTGCCCAATATTACCTATACTCCATACAGTTCTCCTAAATCAATCGGTATAAGATTTTGTAATCAATTGATATTAAGAACCTGAGAGAGAATTAATTCCAGAGAGATTTCTTTCAAATCTCATAAGGGGTTCCCACAATTTTTCATGACCCAATGCTTCCTCCAATAGTTTTCTTCAATAACTTAAAAAATGTATATATATGGCTAAAAGCTTGAGATAAAAAAATCTATACTTGAGGCAAAAGTACATATCAAATGCAAATAGTTCTATATGTCAGTCTTCCCAGGTATTAGTCAAGCAGAAAGAAAAGTCACCTAGCGTTTCCAGAACATCCACCAAATGCGTACATGCACCATGGACATAGTGTTAAATATTATGTAATAGTCAAACGACTGATGAAAAATACATATACTGCCCACGGTAGGTCAATCCGTTTGTATTTTTATAAAGTACAATTATAAATTAAACAAAAGGCAACAAGTTTGGCAGTACGCAACCAAACTGACCAATATGTCAGACAATTGACTACAAACTCTGCGCATAAGAAAACCCCATGATGAGCAAGTTAAGGGAGTTACGTTTAGCGTGTAAAAAGAGCATACACTGACACATCTATGATAATAGTACCTAGCCCCAAATCAAGAAAGAAAACCGGTAGTAATAGTAAATCACTCGCCCAGGCAGCCAAACCCTCATAAATCCACAAAACAGATATCACAAAATATAAACCAAATTACGCGCCACATAATGTATGGAACATTCCCTGAAACGAAAAGAGGGCACTGAGAGCTTGTGCCGGGCAACTTCTCTACTTTGCCTTCTGTGATTCTATGATCTAAATTAGATGGTTCGGACACAGAGCTCAGCCGCAGATGGCCATTACTCAGTCTGGGCATGGAGGGGTACAACCGTGCCACAGATAGAATAGTCTTCCCCACGGTTACACCAACGTTCCATCCACATATATAGCCGGTAGCCAGACCATTATCTTCATGGTACAGATACTCTGTTGCCATTGCGTCAGAGTGTCCTTATGACCACAGATATAAATCTGGTTATTAATTTTTTTAAATTGAATCCACCGATTACACTGGTTGGTTTAAGCACCTCCAGAAATGCTAGATTCAAAGCACAAATACTTATCAAAGTATCTGAATATTGAAACCAAGACTTCTGAAGGTAAGCCGTAAAGCTGCGTCGAGGCACCAACCGCTTTATGGTCCATTCACGCACCGCACACCCGAATTTCATACCGCCGGACATGGGTCCAGTCCAACAGATTAGTGCACTCACATCAACATACTGCTGCCATGCAAGGACCCATCACATTCACATGCCACAGGACAGAATCCCCATTTATGTCCAGACATGTTGACAGCTGTGCATCCACAACCTTCACAAGTGAAAACAGTTTACTACATTTTTACCACCTGTCAAGTAACCACCCCCATTCTGAATATTACCGAATGCATGCCTAGTGAATCTTTACTGATGGCTCCCATGACAGCCACATGAGGCTCTGGAAGACATGTCTTACATGCGTCTTTAGCACACTCAGTGTGGTAAATCCAACGCCTTCCAGATTGTGGATGCAAGTTGGGGGTGTCAGAGAATGCCGTCCGAGGCCTACATTGCTTGAACTGAGTGAGCATACCTACCTTTGAAACTAAGGCAAACATGGCAGGGAATACTACCTAAAGAAAATGAGCGCTCGTCTTTTGACACACTGAGTAGTCGGTGAGAACGTAGCATATGTCATGTCCACTTTTATGTGCAGTGCTGTTACTGTAATGCACTTGTCATCCAGTAAACTGAATTTATACTACGTTCTGACGGAGGATGAACATGCCAAGCCGGACAAACATGTTACCCCTACGTTTAGCGTTGGGTGCATAGTTCTCTGTAATGTTAGTGGGTTTTTAAAAATATTCATATCACCAGAGAGGGTATCCTGTCGTTGACGCAATAGCAGTCAGGGCTGATCCATGGAGTAACCTTGTCGAAGAGCCAAGTGTTCAACTTTGTGCAGAATGCATTAATTTTAGAGACGATGCATATGTGTAGAGCAGGTGTCGCCACCAGTAGTTTGCGAGCTACCAGTAACTCCCAGACACCTTCAGAGTAGCTCATAGCCTTGAGTTCATTTTTAAATAAGCGCAGGGTCACAATTTCCTTTTAAAGTTAAGGGAAGGCTGTGTTTATTTTACATTATTATCATCAGGCTCCAGATAGCAGGTCCAGATAATGAGCAGGACAGAGTCTCATTTATGACCCAGGCTGGGGCACGGAGGTGAAAAACTGAGGTACTTAACTCTTTAAACAAAAGTCCTTGTCAACTCACTATTCGAGTGTGAGAACAAAATGTTTCTGAATGCTTTTAAATGGGATAAAATTAAAATGAAAAGTTTCCTTAACGATTAAGTTAACTCTTCATTTTAATTTTCTCCCATTTCAAAGTGTTGCATTTACAAACAGCAGGCCTCCTGCTCCCTGTGGGCGCTGTGCCATATGTATAACTGAAAAATACAGTCATTGTTTTAAGTGGGAGCAATTTAAAGTGCAGGAAAATGTTCCATACTTTGAACATTGTTCTGCACTTCAAATTTCTTTTATGAAAAAAAAATGGTTGTAGGTTTGTGTTATATATGTAACTGTGCCACATATGGCGAAAGGTATGTCCTGTGCCACAAGTACATACAACACAGGCTCTCAGTCACCCATACACCTATATCCCATTCATATGCACATGTGTTCATACACCCCCAAAGACCACGTTCTCACTGACACACATGGCAGCCCTGTCATAGTGCCCCTAGTCAAAGTGGTGCTGCCTATGCTGAGTTAAGGTGTCGGGAAGGTTTCTGAAATTTTAGGTGGTATTGAGGCATGCTGGACCAATGCTGTGTAAGGCTTTGAATGTGTGTTTCAGGAGTTTGAAAAGCGCTGTGGATGGGGAGTCAGTGAAGCTGTTTGAAGTGCAGGGTTTGTGTGTGTTGCTATGTTGAGGGAGGAGGTTGCCTACTGCATTCTGCCTGGTTTGAGTGGGGGAGTAAATATCTGGTTGAGTGCTGTGCCAGTGATTTTGAATCCGTAGGTGAAGATGAAGTGGTGACTTGTATCTGTAGTACCTTGACTATCTGCCTTCTATTTAAGAAATTTCCCTTTGAAAGCACGGCTAGCCTAAGTTTTTCCTACCCGTTCATGGCTCTGTCCTCCTCAGAGTCCTCACTTATCCCAAATACTTGTCAAGTGAACCTATACTAACCCCTTCCATTGCTAGCTACTTGAAGCTCAAGAAAGCTAGTCTTTCATGTGCGTTCAGCACACTCACTGTACAAAATCCAACTCCTTCCAGTTTGTGTTGCAAGTTGGGGGGTGTCCGAGAATGCCTTCCAAGGCTTACATTCCACGAACTGAGTGAGCATATCTACCTTTGAAACTAAGGCAAACATGCTGGGGAATACTGCCTAAGTTCCCTAAAGTAAAAAGCCGAACAAGAGTCATGTGGAACTCATTCACAACACTTCTACTTTTGCTTTGAAAGTGTGAAAACTCGATTAGTAACTTGTATTATAACTCTGGCTCCTAGTTTTGTGGTATTTTTTTTTTTTACATTTCCATCTGTATTTATCAATGTTCATTTTTTGTCCATTTTATTGGTATTTATCCTTATTTTATGTTTTGAAAATAAATGGAGTCGTAAAATGGTATATTTCCACATTTATTTAACTAATAAGCATGCTTGCCTAGTGAAGCAGTGGCCAATGGAAGGTAGGTATCCATGCACAGCCATTGCAATGTTTACCTAACGGCAACTCCACTTCAGTCAATTTCCCCAATACTTCACTTTTGTGTCGTACACCATAAAGCAAGTAGGAAAACACAGGGCTGGCTGAGATGGGCACTGGCGACTGTAAAAACAACTCTCCTGCCTCTTTACCTGTTGAGAGCGGACTACGACATGGTCGAGTCTTTTAGGTTGTTTCAGGAATGCGATCAGTAAAGTGTCAATTCTCCAGCTGTGCCACATCCTCCAGAGCATATAAAGTGGGGCTGCTGCTTTTGTAGCAGTAAGACTTTCAATGACTGACTGAAAGTCAAGGAAAACCTGAGTCGTTCATACGCGTTGTATGTTGCTATCTGGATCAGGTGGGTAAACAGTTTCTTTTACCAAGTGCAAGTTTTGCGACTCATTATATGGCTGAAGAACTTGGTCGCTCTTATCCACTCTGCCCATGTACTTGTTGTAATCAAGTATAGAGGTGGGCTTGTGAACATCTGACCACAAACCGTGACCAAGGAAGTGCTCTCATCATGAATTGTGAGCATGTACACATCACGCCTATCCCAGAACTTGACTGCGGGCAGTTTGTTGGAACACAATGCAGTACTCTGGAATGTCTAGAGCTACTTACAAACAAGCTCCTGCGGAAATCATTTGCAGCGACAATGAACTACTGCATGCCACAGTGTCCTCTTCATACAGCTCACTGAATAGCTCTATTCCCGTATAGAAATTGTCTACATAAAGGTTATAACCTTTGTGAAGGAGAGGCTGGACAAGCTCCCATACATTCTTTCCTGTGACTCTAGTGTGGGAGGGCAACCTTCAGGGTTTAGAGTGGAATAATTCCTTGTATTTACTCAAGCTGTACACATATCCAGTAGAGCTCTCAAACAGCATGTACAACTTGATGCCATAGTGAGCACTTTTGCTCGCAGTGTACTGCCTGAACAGCAGCTGCTCTTTGTAAAGGATCATAGAAGTCATCAATCGCTATATTATTTCCAGGAGTATAAATCTCTAGAGACCTGTCAGACAAATGTTCCAAGACAGGCTGAATTTTGAACAACGTGTCATGGTCTGGATGGTCCTGGGGCAATGCAGCAGAATTGTCATTGAAATGCAGCATACGTTGCAATAGCAAAAACAATTTCTGCTCATGTACGGTGCGAAGATGGGGGTTTTCCAAACTGTGCGAGTAGACCAGTAGGACTCCAAGGATGGTTTCTGCACTAACCCCATTTTGAGTGCAAGCCCCAAAATTATCTTCAACTCCTCAAGTGAAGTGGGAGTCCGCTGGTGTGCCCTAGAATGCCTCCATGCTCCCTCGGAAATTGTTCGGCACGCAAATTTGTTTGCTGCACAAATTTGCTCAAGGCAGTAAACATCCAGAAAGAGATGCATGTAGTTAATTGGCAAAACATTGTCCATATCGACTTTACATCCAGTGTTGACAGTGAAAGGTGGAATCTGGGGCCGAAGTAAATTATGGGGCTGCCAATAGAGCACTCCATCTGTGCTTGCTGCCGCATGTACCTGCTCTCTGGTTTGGTCTAACTTGCTACGGTCGCCCCGCTGCACAGACTGTGCTCACAATGGGCCAGCACGACTGCCATCATCATGTCCCTCAGAATTGTTGGAAGATGAGTCAGATGGAACTCCACCAACTTAAAAATCATTTCCTGAATCTGCTCGATTTTCCACTCTCTCTGATCCTGCCTCAGAGCTGTCCTCCATGACAAAGTTAGGACCGAGGCAGCAGTCATCCACTGAGACGCCATCTCTGCAGGACCGAGGCAGCAGTCATCCACTGAGACGCCATCTCTGCTACTGGCTATAACCGTCCTTCTAAAACACTGTCCTACGTAGAAGGCAGATTTGTTAGCCTAAAACAGTTGGGGTATGTGCAACAGTAAATAAAGACAACGGTTACTTACCTTATCTTCTTTCCTGAATCTGCAGGGTTCTCCAATCACTAAAAAGACAAAGAAAGACACAGTATTACTTCATCCTGCCACATACCCAATACCACACCTTACGTTTGTTAGGAAATATCCAAAGTTTATTGTTGAGAGATCTGCTGGGCCATTGCCAGTATAGAAGTAATTTATCTGGAGCTACAAATCTCCCTTTGATCTCAAGAAGCACACATTCACATAATAGCTGCTGCAATTTAATGTGCAGGCATGCTCCTTGTGAAATTCACAGTGCTATCACTTGGGTCAATAGAATTATGTGGCAGGAGAGAACCAAATTATGCAACAGGGTTGACTAAATTAGGCAGCATGAAAAGGCAAATTATGCGGCATATGCCACATAAATCTATCATCTACTGCATAATCTGCAGATGGTATACCATGTATGCGTATATATATTTATTTAGGATTAGACGTCACAATCTGCCCCATAGGGGAAAACACACATTTCAAAATAACTCTCTCCATATATCTATATATTTTGGTCACCACCTGTCCCTTTTCGTTGTGGAGCCCAATTGGCAGCAGTGCACGTGTCAGGTGAGGAACCTGTCCACAAAAACTCCACTCGCCCCTAATTGGGAGACGCACACTCTGGTATGGCGAAAGAAAAGAAATTCGATCCAGTAAAGTCCATCTGTTTATGTAGTTACATTCTCACCGTGCAGCGATGAGAATGTAACTAAATAAACAGATGGACTTTACTGGATCGAATTACTTTTGCCATACCGGAGTGCGTATTACCACGGAGAACAATTGATTGTGACCTGCAGACTGGAAAGAAGCAGCTGTCTCATATCCCTTTTTCCATTCTTATAAACCCCATCATCAGGGCAAGTTCTACCCAATGGGTTCAAACTCAGACAGTCTTAAAGACTGCCCATTCGAACCCGGAAGCATGCCAGCGTACTAGTAAAAGCTGATTGGTCTTGGCTTCCTTTGGTATTGGCAGAAAAGAGGGAATCATGAATGGGGCACATAGCCCTATCGCATGTCACTAGGAAGCAGCTAACTGATAAAAATGGACCAATGGCATCTTTATTCTTCTTCTGCTCATAACATAAACCTGGAATCCATAACAAGGTAATTAACCAGGTAGTGGTAGAGTTTCTTAGGCGGTTCCAAGTCATACTGTTACAAGAGACATGGGCTTAATATTTGGTGCCCGCGGAGGGGGTTTAGCAATATACATCTTGTTGCAACTACATCTTTAGATCAAATCAATACCCTGTCCAGAGAACTGGCTCTAGGCAGTTAAAATTGAGGGCTGGGCTCAACAGGTTAAACATTCTTTAATAATCTGCAAGAATATGATGATAATCTCTCACCACAAAATGGAATATCCCAAAGCAGGTAGCTCCTTTATCAAGATGATGCGACTCTCTAGGCACACGGCAAGCTTTGTGGCTAATAGCCTCAGGCTTACAAGTACTAAACGGGAGATTTGCAAGGGACAAGCCCCCGGCTTGGACGCCCATGTCGAAAAGGTCCACCACTGTAATGGATAATAAAGCTGACTCACTGGCTCTTTATATCGCAGATTGAAAAATTGCAGGAGGATAGTGACCATAACCCACAGATAACAGCAGTAAATCTTCAGCCGGTCTTTCACGCCCCAGCCTATATTTTAATCTCCGATTCAAACTCCGAAAACATAAAGCAGCTGCGCTGGCAAGAACAATGGCAGAAAGAAATGTTAACAAATTGTATGAAATTACTATGTGAACATCCAATCGAACAGTGCAGTGCACTCAGTGACTGGGAACAGTACTGTAAGATCCTGATAAAGTATGGCAATGAGAAAATCCCCCCCCCTCAAATCAACTGCCAAACAGAGAATCAATCACACAACCATCTGTTTAAGGTATAACAAGACAAAGTAAGGAAAGTACGCCAAGAGTATAAGAGGGCAGTGTTGCTGGTCAAGAAACAGCACTCTGACAATATCTGGGGAAAAATACTCCACACATGTAACTCCAGAGATTTGAGATTTTTTGGGAAAATAATCCATGGATTAATCAAGGATCATACTGCAGTCTATAGCGCCAACGTAAGCAAGGAGTCCTGGATTCAACACCTGCATAAACCTTACTGAATAAGGCTAGAAGATCCATTGGCAATTATAGCTGAAGGAACTTGCCAAAGTTGTAGTAGCCCACCGATCCAGACCGGCTTGGTAAACTAGCTTGGTTTGAAGGGTGGCGATAAGGAAAGAATTTAACGAGGAAGGTTGCTACTTTGGGGCATTTCGTCGGCCACGTCTAAGCCCATGATGGGTCCCTCAGCCCCCGCCAACAGGCAACAAGAGCCAGCCAAACTGGAACCAAAACCAATAGAAAATATCATAAGAAAGAGCATAATCGACGGTGCCCCCGGTCCGAAAGGACTTCCCTCTGCCCTGTTTGAAGCCTATCCCGAGGTATGGACAAAGATTTTTGTCTTTGATTTAGTGTAGTGAACCTCCACCAGTTAGTCCCTGACTCTTGGCGCGGATCTATAATCTACCAAATTTTTAAAGGTGGTGACAGATGTGAACCATTAAATTATTGATTAATAGCCATGCTCGACATTGACTCTTAAGTACTTTTCAACTTTAGTGCTGCAAGATTTTCAATAAGGGGGACAATATGGCACTTATTCCATGGAACCAAAGAGGATTCCGTACTGGCCAGGCAACTTCAGCTAATCATGCAACTTTGACACTCTGCATCAGAAAGGCTTTTATTGCAAAATTAACACTTTACACCTGTTTTATCGATTTTAAGGCAGCATTTGATAGGGTTCATAAAGATCTACTTTGGGAGAAACTCAACAGCATTGGCATTCCACCAAAAATCACGACAGCCTTCCTACTAATTTACACCGAAACCTGGCTACGTGTGAAATTGGGTGATGGCACCAAGCTTTCTCAAAAAATTCATACCACTATCGATTTGAAACAAGGGTGCGTTCTTGCCCCCATATTTTTAAATTTCTATCTTTCAAGCCTGTCTATAGAATTGGATCTTATAAATGCACATCCTCCAAATCGCCGGGGCTGGGCCTCACACACGTTATATGCTGATGATCTGCTTTTGATGAGTATGACCCCTGTTGGCCTACAAGGCTTTTAGATGCCCTTTCATGCTTTACAAAGCAGCACAAACTCAAAATTAATTACAAAAAAATAAGAGTGGTGAAATTCAGCAAGAAAGTAAATACATCTGAATCATGGTTTATATCTGGGCTCCATTTATCAGTCAAACCAAAATACAAATATCTAGAGATAACATTCGACTCAAAGGAACTTTCGCCACACGCATGGACACTATAAAATCCAAAGCTGTCTCTCTAACTTCCGGCTTTCACACCCTCTCAAAATCTCTGCAAGGCCCAGTTTTAGGGCCTCTTCAGAAGGCCATGGCGGCAAGGTTGCTCCCGTCCATTTCATACATCTGCGAAATAATGATACAAAAGAAGGTGGCAAGGCACTGTACCATTTTTAGGCTCCCTAATACACATTGCAGGCCCAACTGCACCCAGAGCTAGGCTTAGTAAAACAATCACTTGTCACAAAACGCACTTTCTTAAAAATGTGACATAGATTCAGATTGGCAGAGGACAACAACACTCGCTCCATTCGTCTGGCTTGAAATAAATAAGCCAAACTAAAAATCAATATTCAATTCAATTCAATGATTTTTATTCAAGATTTGGAACTCCTAGGAGGTCCACATAAAATTACATGCATTATGTCACCAATAATAAAATATAGCAAGGGTCATGCCACATACCATCTTAGAAATAACTATAGCAACACATAAACATTTCAACAATTAATGGCATTTAAAATTAGCAGCAAAGGGAATGAAATGAGTAACGGAGTCTTAAAAAAAAGAACAAGGACACTAGGAAGCTGCCTGGTCATATGTAATATGAAATCTAAAATTCTATTTAAAAAAGAAAAAAAACATTTAAAATTAGTTACCAAACAAAAGAAGTAGCGGAGCATCTCCTAAAATGTGCAAAATGTGCAAAACGGAATAAGTAACAACCTATTCATTTAACAAATAGTAGCTAAGTTTCTGTTTCAGTTCAAGTAGAATACAGGTTTTACAATAGCAGCATAATCAAAAGGAATGAGTAAACAAAGCCAGACTTGTGCAAAAACCATTCAGTAGCGGCCCGAGCCTGTGCAAAATACATGTGAAATCCCACTTCAATTAGTTTTAAAAATCAACAAAAAAGTCAAACTAAAACATAAGCACAACATATCTCAATTGTGTAAAAAAGCAGTTAATAGCAGCTAATACATATGCAAAATACATATCTCTATTGTGCAAAAATAGCAGTTAGTAGCAGCAAAATAGATACATGAAAAATGTAATATATATACATGAACTCCTTAAAATAGTTAAAAAGTTTTACACACACCGCTTCATTTTTTGGACAAAATAAATAGTCTCGGGCTGATGCCACATTTTTTACGCTGTTTTGTAAAAACATCGGCCGAAGCCGACGATGTCGACTCAGAACCAGTCCCGGACAAACAAACAAAACATGGTCCAGGGTCTGAGTACTCAAATTACAAAAATTACAAGTTCTACCATCATTCCGATTCTGAGACCAATTCGCTGTTAAATCGTTTAAAGGTAGGAGATTCATGCGACATAAAATAAGCAGGCGTCGAACTCCATGCCCTAAATTCCAGAATACATATTTTTATGGAGTTCTTAGTGCATTTGTCCTGGCTATTATTTTTAATCTTTCCTTAGAATTACAAAATTTAATATCTCTATTGAAGCTAGTTTTACCACTTAAGGTTTTTAGGAGAGATTTAAATCCTGAGGATGGAAGTAAGAAGACTGATTCTTCAAAATCAAAATCAATATTCAGATGTTGCTTTTGTGTTGCCCTGCGGTTGTTGCAAGCCTCCGACCTACGGATCAACAGGGCCTCAACTGGTGAGTTGAAAAAAAAATCCTACTAAATCCATCAGATTTCTTTCCATGCAAGAAGATAAAGTGACCTTGGCAAAGCGTGCACATACATGGCAAATCATCAACCCATACAGGTCTTCAAAACCACAGGCATACTTAGACATGGGATTCTCAATTCATATTAAACTCAAGTTCGTGAGTCTTTGCTTTGGAATCCAATCAACCTCGGGCCAATTACCCTCTTGGCTAAAACATGGTAAGACAAATGGCAGATCTAGTACGGAAAAAGAAACCTTAATACACATCTTCTTCTGCATCTATCCGGCTATGTTATCTAATCACAGAAGAATGTTGCATGGCGCCTTTAATCAGGAAGCCATTGAAACATGCAGGCAACCTTTATAACCGCCCTCAGTTCAGTTAAAAAACTTTATTTCGATCACTTTAGATCAAAAAAGTATTACACAGAACAGTACACTTACAAACACAAATAGTACAACATAAAACTTTTAAATTCTCTTTTGTCTGTCCATTTTGATAGCAGCAAAAAAGATACATTTTCATTTAAAATTACCACAAAAATTCACCATTAAAATAGTTTTGTTATAAAAACGAGATATAAAATACATTCAAGATCTTCTTTAGGTACTAAAATACATCAGTCAACTGCAAGGTATCTAAGTAGCACGATACAATATAAAGGGACCCTGGCAAAAGTGGCATTTTAAAGACTACCAAGTGAACACTTGGCACGTCTAATCCACATTGCCATTAGGAATTTGGCAATACAGAATACATCAATACGATTTGAGTCTGTCTGCAGTATTCTGAGCGCCTCATGGTGCTTCCTAATTCTCAGGTTTCTGCAAAGTAGGACTATCCACTTAACTCAAGACAGTACAAGGGACAAAAAATACAACATGCTCAAGTGACTCAGGTCCTCCTTGGCAACAGGTACAATACTCATCCACCATATCCATTTCTTTGTGCCACTTCCTTTTAAAAGTATTTACAGGTAGGCATCCATACCTGAACTGTAGGTATAGCTTCCTTGCTAGCGGGGGGACAATTTCATCAATAGTACTCTCATACAACGGGGTCGGTTTAAAATCAATAAAAGCAGCAGACAGTGATCCTTTACAAAAACACTGATCCTTTACAAAAACACTACCCCAATAAACAGCTTTGAGACTGGCTTTTGGATTTGGCACAACGTCTCTGAAGAGTCTTATGACAAGGCTTAGCCTCTGTAAAAGGGCCTTTACAGTGCAGATCCACAAAATCACGTTTGCATATTTTGGCAACATTAGGTCACGGAGACCAACCCTATAATACTCTAGGGCTGTTGTAGACCATAATGGATGCCAAAACATAAGCAGTGTGAGCTCAACTTTATGAGTATTTTTTTCTGCTCCAAGTCTAGGTAGAGTGGAGTCAGTGGGGTACTTAGTGGAAGATTTAGTAATGATCTAAGAAATTTATGTTCTATTACTAACACATTTTTAAGTTTTGTGCAGCCCCATATCTCTGCACCATATAAGACCGCCCCTAGAGCCTTAACATTGTAAATCTCTAACTTGGGAGTCACCCTTCTAGATATAGTTTTTCTGTGCATTTTTGCTATATTTGCCATCTGCTGTACCAAGGACAACTGTGCCCTTTCCACTTCTAGAGACCAGCATAGATTTCTTGTGAGTTTCATACCTAGGTAGTCAAACTCAGCCACTACTTCTTGAGGGATATCACCCACAAACATCTGTCTCCTGCACTGAATTGTTGATCGAGAGGAAAAAATCCTACATTTAGTCTTGGAGCTGTTACGCTCCAAGCCCTGCTCCAGACAGAATGCCTGAAAATCGTTCAGCAGCTGCTGCAGCCCCTGGGGCAACATTGAAATCAGCAATGTGTCATCTGCAAAGAGGAGTGCAGCGGCCCTCCACCCTCTTATTTTCGGTGCATCTCACCCATCCCTGTTCAAAAACTCAATGACACCATTTATATATAGAGCGAACAGTGTGGGCGCTCATACGCACCCCTGCCTTACCCCTTTGTCAATATGGATTGATTCCGTCAGCACCCCATCCTCCCCCCCCCACCTCACTTGGGCCAAAGTCTCTGCATATAAACTCACCAAGATATTCAAGAGAGGAGCCGGAACTCCCATTTCTTCTAAAATTCCCCATAACTTGTCTCTTGGAACCATATCAAAGTCTGTTCGGAGATCAACAAAGGCAACATATAAGTTGCCCTTGTTGATAATCCCTTCCTTTCAATAAATACAAACAAATCGAAAAATCTGATCTATCGTGCTCACGTTTGATCTCAAACCTGCCTGACAATTTGATATAATATTCTCTTCACAAATCCAGTCCTGGAGATGTTCAAGCACCAGTTTACAAAATATTTTCTGGAGGCTGTCTTTCAGGCTGATCACCCTTCTTAAAAATGGTAACAATTTCAGCTAGCTTCCAAGAGTGGGGGTTTCCATGGCAGCTAGAATACTATTAGAGAGCAGATTTATGTATGGCCCCCAAAATTTCTGGGTTTTCTCTATACAGATCACTAGGTATTCTGTCAGGGCCTCGGGCACGGCCTGGGACACAAGAATGAATTGCCTTTATAGTTTTGCTTAGCGAAAATTTCATACTACTGGACTCATGGGAGACACCACTATCTATTAATACACCACTTGCATTCACAGTCCTAAGCTTGTCTGTGTACAACTTGCTAAAGTGCATTACTCACTCATTTGGTTGGTTGCAAAAATCAAGCGTTGGCTTACATCCACTTGAGGCCACGGCAGCTGATCTCCAAAATGCCTTGATATTCTTAATAACCAGGGCTTCGTGCAGGTTCATCCATAACAAATTCTCCCACTCCCTCTTTGCATTTGTAAACACTTTCCGATAGTGTGCCCTAGATTTAGCTGTATCTGCTTGAGATCTAGTTGTAATAAAGACAAGGAGATCACCTTTAGCCTCTCTGCAATCACCCTTATACCATGAATCAGGCTTTGGGTGGGACTTCCTATTCTTCTATCCTTACCCAACACTTCCCTTATTTTACCTAATAACTTATCATGGCTATTTGCCAGCTCCTCACTTCGCAGCTCATGGGGAAGTTTGGACAAGTGTTCATAGTCTGCAATAACACTTCCCTTAACAATGTCGAAGGCTGAAGGGTTCTTTACTACCTAATCCCACCTAATAGATCTTACTCATCCCGCACTTAACCCAGAATTCACAAATTTTTAAATCAAGGTGGTAAAATTTCTTGGGAATTTTTGAAGCCAGAACAAAGGATATCGTGGGGGAAATGAAGGCTCCTCGCGGTACTGGCAAATAGTTTTGACACCAGGGGGCTATTAAAATGAAAGTCACTTTGGAAGAATCCACATAGCAGTGGCCACATCTCATCCAGATGTCACCTGGAGACTGACAGAGATGTGGCAGCTGCAAAGGATGCTGCTGTCGAGCACCGCCCCCTGAACAATTGGCAGAGAGCCGAGCCAAGATTAGCAAGTCCTGCTACAGTCAAGCATTGCTATTGAAACAAACTGCTTTGCACAGTTATATGGAAGGTCGAGTTCTGTCATGGCCTACCGCTACCCCAAAATGCTTGCCCTGTTATGTTCTTGAACACGCATTGACACCTTAACATTTCCTGCACAGCCAAATCCATGATTCACCCATGAAGCACCTGAAAACTTATTTTATGGCCTTTTAATTTAAATGAATGAGCACTTTTAATGCAGTTGATGATGGCTGTATTGCATACTTTCAATCTTATTACTGCACTTTTACAATTTTATTACTGCTTTGACGTTTTGATGGTGTAATGGTTTTAATTAACTATGCACTTCAGAAATAAATTTGAATTATAATTTTTGAATTTGAGTTCAGTTATTTTCTATCCAAAAAGGAGGGTAGTTACTAGTGGGGGCATAAATATTTATGATGTAGAGCGGTATTTGCCACACTGTGGGTTGCAATTTTGGTGGGTCGTGAAAGATCAAACAATAAATAAAAGTGTGTTTAAATTCTGTATTTATTGTGTCACACTTGCTGCGCTTCAAAGACCAAGGTCAAATGTCAGGCTATGTCTTATGCTTATTTTTTTATCATTGGGATTGGTGTTTACAAAATCCTCTCACTTTGCAGTCAGAGAAAGAAAGGTAAAGTGAATTATGTGACAATCTTGCTGGTGTACTGTGTGTGTGAAAGGAAAAGATATCATTTTTTGTAACACGCAACAAAATGTATATACCTGTAAATTAACTGTACACATTCAGCAGTTAGTAAAGCAAAAATGAAGTACACTTGTTTTGTAATTCTGAAGGGCAATGGAAGCAAAGATTTTAATAGGAATATCCTCAGCAATCCACAGCCCTGGGCTCCTGCAAAGCCCCCCACAGACTGGACACTAGTGGTCGCTGACTTGACAGCTGATTCCTGTGGCCGGGGGCCCTCCATACAGCAGAGGAGGCGATAATCGTGGCCAAAGATGGCACCCGGGGCTGAACGGAGCTGCTCCAGCAAACTGACGGATGGGCCCTGATGGACCGGTGCGGTCCCCGTGAGGACTCTGGGAGAGTGCGTGGGCTCTGCCGGGGCCCCGACGATAAACCTGAGACCCTGGGAGGTCAGGTGTGGAGGCCTGCCGAGTTGGCCTCTCCGCACCGAGACAGAGCACTCCAGGGCTTGAGCTGAGATGCGGCACGATGGCCCGCGTCCCCGGCTTGTTGAAGGAGCGGCTAGGGTGCGGGTGACCTCGGTTGCCCCCCGTAGCTGCGGTGCCAAATACACGAGCTGGGGCCCACTGGGAACTCTGACTGCTTGGGTACCCGGTCCGTGACCTGCGGGGTGGCCGACTTAGGCCTGATCAGCACGGCCCGATGACAGTGAAACCCCCGGGGATACTACAGCTCCTGAATAGCCCTGGCTGCACGGGGAAACTGGTGAATATCAAAGTCTTTGGGGGCCCCAGGCAACAGCAGGGAGAACGATGCCAGGTGGCGGCCGGCAGCATGCAGAGGTGAAGAGCTATTCGGGGCAGCAATTAAAGCCCAAGGCCTGGTTCTCTGGTTGGAGTAAAGTGGTACTTTGTCTGGGGGCTTCCCTTCCACCCCTGCAATAATTGGGAGGACCCCACAGTGAGCTGCCAGGGGAGCTGAGAGAAGGGTCTACTGCACAGAAGACCGTAGTTGTGGGTATGTTCTGGGACCCCTGGGGGACCCCTTGGACTGAGACTGAATAGCTTGCACCTGGGAGCTCCCCTCTACGGGCGGGGTGCCTTGAGGCTAGACTTGGCTGCAGAACTGTGCCCGTGAGTTGCATACCCCCCTAAGGGCTGAAAGATCTGAATAAGCAGTGTGGCCCTGAGCCCACTGATCCCCCCTTTAAATATTCAGGGTGTCAGGACACGAGGGGGGTTACAGGCCGCGCTTTCTCACTGGATGCTCACTCCCAAACTGTCTGGGGGGTGAGCTCCCATCCCCTTGAAGACTCAACGTGCCACTTACTGTGAACAGAAGACTGCCCCCCCTCTCCCGTTGTGAAGGAGCCTGTGCTGGCGGTGCGGGCGACCCCGCGCTGGGCCCTGGTGAGGTGCACGCCTTGGTGGAGTCCTGTTGACCTGACTCCCTTATTGACAATACTGCTAGGGTGAGAGCAGAGAGTCCTGGATGGGCCAGTGATCACACCTTCCAGAATTTGCTTATGGTATGCTGCTGCACATTGGCCGAGAGATTGTTCTCCTCCCTGGGTAAGTGACCTGTGCGTGACTTACCCGTGCCCAACTTGTTGTCCTTACAAAGGTCTGTGCTAGCACACCACTATAGGTAAGGCTAAGACAGCTGGAGCCCCGCCCAAACAGGGGGACATCCCTCAACCCCTGACTATTGATCTGAGGGCTCAGATATTCCTTCCTCCTCCATTCATTTGCAATTAAACAAGATAGTGGCAGCAATAGTAGACACCAAAGACGCTCTTCAGCAAGATATAAGTTTAGTATCAACGAGTCTAGGCCTCTTGCAAACTGAACACATAAAACTGGTGGACCAGGTTAAGGAGGTGGAGACTGCCATGGGAGAGCTGCAATCAGAACACCGCATGCTGTCTCGCCAGATGGATGAATTGACAGACAAGGTGCATGTCTTAGAACATAGGGCGGAAGACGCGGAAGGCAGCAACTGCCGGAACAACATCTGGGTGGTCAGATTACCTGAAGGCACAGAGGGGAATGACATGGTATTGTACTTGGATAGATGGCTCCTAGCCAAAGTAGCCCTGGACCTACTCACCACTTTCTTCACCCTGGAATGCGCACACCGTTGGCACCTAGCCATTCAACCCACCCTGTTACTACATTACAAAGACCGAGACAGTATTTTGGAAGCGGTGCTGACCTCCGGCCCCTTCATGGTAGGCAACGGCAACGTTTCAATGTTCCCCGACTTCACAGCTGCAGTACAAGCCAATCGTGCTTCCTTCCTTCCTGGAAGTTAAGGAAGCCTTGAGGGAGGAGGGTTTGCAATATTCTTTGATGTTCCCTGCCAGACTCAGGGTCATACTTGATGGCACTAGCCACTTCTGTGAGGACCCGGCCGGGGCCTGGGAATGGTTGGAGGCTTACAAGGCGGGAACCGTACTGCCGAGGGCCAGGCCTAGAGAGGGGGTGCCCTTGCGTGGGACCCAGAAGAGAGTGCGAAGAGCCCCAGGAGGCCGGATGCTGAAGAAGCCTTCCCTCTACGCAAACTGAGCAGTAGAGGGTGGTTGCTCTCCAGGCGATGGTCGAGATCGCGGCGACTCAGGAAACTGACTCAGTGCCTGGAACACCTTCAGATACTATATCAATGGTTACGGAGTTTGGGACTACCTGGCAGATGGGGCCACCTTGCCCATGGTGACTCCAAAATCAGTTGTTGGCCTGACTTAAGGAGCTGTGCTACACACATGATGGCTGACAGCTGAAGGGGATCTGAGGATGCGGTTCACTCAACTGTTGGGGAGGGGAGGTGATGGTTTGATGTTAGGCCTGGGGATTTACCAGTACGCACTCTTACTGTTAACTATGTGGCCATAGCTTGTAGGGATTGTGGATGCCAGGGGAATTTGCTTCTAAATTCCCAGGTACCGATTGAGGAGCCGGCACGGACAAGTACGTGGACACACACTTACTATATGGCCTATCCCTCACAGACTGACCGCCACCGGGAAACTGGTGGAGGTATTCTCATGATAATGTTTTCACTTTACAGGTTTGGGTGGCCAGCCGATTGCTGGACTGCTCTTGGGTGAGGAAGTTAAAGGTTGGGGTTTTTACAGTTTATCTCGGGGGTTGCGCTATCGACTGTGGTGGGGGAAGCAAACTTTCGGTGGTGGTGGGTGCGTGGAGGAATGTACCCAATGTTCGATCAGATGTAGGACCACCGTCACACACTAATATTCCTGGCCTGGGATATCTGGGGAATAGATTCGTCGTCTATACGCTATAATATACATAGATATTTGCTACATGGGGAGGCAGGTAGTTATACTACAAGAGGATCATCTTTCTGGGGGGCAGATCGAGCGCTTAAGATGTAGGTGGGGAGGTCAGTTATACGTGACCTACTCAGCCTTTGCATGGGGGGATGCTTTTCTGGATAAGGGCTGGTACCCCCTTCAAGCTTATTCACTCCACCATAGATAAGGGGTGACGCTATGTTTTACTTTAAGGTAGGCTATTGGGCAGATAAATCATGCTGGGAAGCATTTAAGCTCCTAATCAGGACCAGGTGGCCTTCTTCCCCTCGTTCTAAGGCTTGCTGGCGCCACTGGTCTCCGATGACATTACTTGGTGGGGATTTTAATTGCGTGGCTGATGTCTTGCAGGACCACTCTACTCCTCTGATGCCTGGTGCGCTGGTCCATTGGACAACCAAGGGCCTGAGAGACTGGCTAGAGGTGTGGGGTCTCTCGGATGCTTGGAGGACTCAACATGGGCCGATCAAGGATTACTCTTACTATTCCCACATTCATCGACTCCACTCCAGACTGGACAAATTTATGTGTTCCAATAGACTCAGTCATTATGTCACTAGGACTGAGTATTTGGGGCGCACCCTCTTGGATCATAGTCCATTATTGTTGGGCTTTAGGCCGATTGAGAACTGCCCAGACACCCCAAAGTGGCGTCTTAATCCTGTGTCTCTCGAAGGTACTTGCTTCCGGGACTCCCTGGGTGAGGCCATAACCGGGTACTTTGACATAAACCAGGCTCTGCGTCCTTCAAACGGATCGAGTGGGAAGTGTTTAAAGTGGTGGTCAGGGGTCATTGTCTAGGCCACTGGACTGGAGTACGGAGGGAACTGAATGGGTAACTCCAGACCTTCTATGGCAAACTCCACAAACTGGATAATGCCTTGGGGACAGACGAGACTGGAAAGGGCAGGCTCAGGGGTGTGAAAGAACAATAGAACACTATTTTAGAGCGACTGAGATGCCATGACTACAAACAATACATCGCAAGAGCGCATGAGGAGGAGGGTCGGCTGGGCAGGATCCTAGCGTGGCTTATTAAACCCGATTCTCGCGGGGCCCCTATCACACAGCTGCTGACTGGAGACGGTTCTTTGCAAAACTCCTAGAGTCATTAACGCCACCTTTCAAGAATACTATGAATCATTGTACAAACGCCCCAGGGACCTACACTGGGAATACAGTCTGCCTTTCTACAGAGGCTTTCTCTGCGAGAACTCCCCCGAGAGGCTCAAGAAGAGCTAGGTGGTCCAGTGACGGTCCAAAAGATTCGGGTTGCTATCCAAGAGATGGCCACAGGAAAAACACCGGGCCTGGATGGACTCCCGGCTGAGTTTTACTCAGCCTTTGCAAGGACCCTAGCCCCGAAATTGGAAGCGTTATATTCAGACTCCCTGGAATGAGCAGTTCTGCACAAATCTACCAGGGACGCAGTTCTGATCCCGCTTCCCAAGACTGCAGCCCAGGGTGCAACGGTCACGGCGTTCCGACCCTTGTCCGTCGTGCTCAACATGGACTTTAAACTCCTTAGTAATATTTTGACAATTCGACTGCTACCCCATATGCCAGCTTTAATACATGACGACCAGAACAGCTTCATCCTGGCCTGCAGCACCTACCTCAATTTGCGACGGTTATATCATGTCCTCTGCCACCCATGGACGCAATCTCAACAAGGGGCATTGCTAATGTCTGTAAACCTTGAGAAAGCCTTTGACTCGGTGAGATGGGATTTCTTGATGGCAGTTATGAGGCGAATGGGGTTGGGGGAACGGTGGATTTGTTGGAATAAGCTGCTCTATACTGCCCAACAGCATGAGTCAGAATGGGCAAAACTATCTTACCACAGTTGTCTTGAGTTTCCTATACGGCCCACTGTAGTTCTCTCCTCTGTTAGCCTAACTGTAGGTTGTAGGCCGCTTTTGCTTTGCACACGTTACGAAGTAACATGTTTGTTTTTATGCCACACTATTATTTTAGAAATAGGCTGCACGTTTTGTTATTCAGCTCTTCTGCTGGGATTCAGTCTGCACATTTCGTACAAGGTCAAACAACATTGTGCCCTGCTTTTCTCTGTGGTTGGTCACTAACACATTATAACACATAGACATAATAGAGAGACCCAGCTGCTGTTTTCTAGCATAGCATTTCTTATCATATAAGCATAGACTTGCCTTTTGGAAAATAGAGAGGAGGATTTCTAGCAGAGGAAAGGTCCCGGGACGAGCACGTCAGCTCTGCGCAATCTGAGATGCAGACCAGCTATTTTCAAATGCCAGATATGGGGCCCGATTCTAATCCTAAAGATCACTGATACATTAGTGTGCTCATGTAGTGAGGTTATGCTCAGGCAAAATATATCATTTGTCATGATAGGGCTTTTCATTGTGTACAGTCTATTGATAATGCTAATTAATCTGCTCAGTTGCATATGTTTTCTAATTGCAGCACAGTTGCTACATGATAGCTCATGATAGTTTCAATAAATATTGAAAAGTTTCCTTGTGTCTTTCATTTGTTTATTATGGACATGCATGAGTGAGAGAACGAAAGGTGATGCCCTGTTACAGCGATTCCCCTGGGGGACTAGAGTGTTGTGTTTAGGGGTGCCAACTTACCTGTTACTCTGGGAAGGATAGGAGGGCAGGTAAGGCACTATGAGCTAGTCAGAATTTGGGCCCACGTGTACTGCTGTGGTATGGTGACTCAGTCCCTACATACTGATGTTCTGTGATCCCAGGCATAATTCTGTTTCCAAACAGAGTCCCTGTAACATGGTGCCACCAACATTTGGTCTGGCAGTTATTCACAGGTCTCCTGGGTAGTGCTTGTACATGTCCATAATACCCTTACACCTTTCACCAGAGACGTCCGTGGTGTTGGGGATTATTCCTCCACAGTGTTTAGGAAGCACCTAATTCTGTTGGTTTTTCAAGCTTGAAAGTTTAAAGGACTATTCCCATTTTGTGTTGCACTTTGTTTCCATTGCTGTTTTTATTATTGCACAGCCACAACCTATTCCAATAGCTGCTAATTGCAGACCTGCTATCCATGCATGTTACAGCACATGGCCTTACTAATGTAGGTGGTGACTTTATTTGTGTGGTTAAAGGCCACAATGGCTATCGCTTTGAAGTATTTTATTCTTGGGTCAGTTTCCTAGCTGTGGATGCTAATATAAACATAGTTCATGAATACACTGTTGCTCCTCCACCAGCATAGTACAGAGCGTATGTGCTCTTAAGAAATGCCACTTTCTCATTGGGAACATACTACTTGGTTCCGCGGTGCCTTACCCCATGTACTTGCACCTGTATGTATAGGTCCCCTAAGTAATGAAGGGGTGACCTGGCCAGCTTTAGTCAGATACACACCATACCCTGATTATGCAAGTATTACTGCTCAACAACTACAACCACTGTTTGCTAATTTAGTTAGACTTTATAGATACTTAACTCAGTAAGTTTTGCGCACCTTGTTGGCACAACCAGCAAGAGTTGGCCTGCCTGGCAAGCCCAATTGCCTGCAGTGCCTACAATAAGTCCTTTAATTGTTCATTCAATTATGGGCAAAATTCCCACTAACCGTGAGGAAATTCCATTTTGGATCTCCCCAAAAATCGACCAAATTGAAGCTGTGTTTCCCTTTCTGGGACCATAAAACAAGCACAGAATTTTGATCATGTGCTTACCCTACGGGATGTTTCACGCTATAGGTGACTGTAACTGTAAACTGCTTTCTGTCCCTGCATCCACACCAATTTTTAACGTACATGAGGAGATGGGAGTGGGTTACATCTCAGACCTGATTGTGGTTGCCCCACTTCTCCGCTGGATGAGAATTTGGGCTCAAACAACCCCAAATTTAAGTCAATTAATAATTCAGGACTGCTTGGTGCTGGATAAGGCACTAAACATTCCATGGCTTAAATATATTAAAGATCAGACGGAGAAGTTAGGCTGCCCCGAATTGTTTACGCTCCCTACCCCTCTGGCTAAGTCCGCCGTTAGAGCAGTTAAGCTGAGGTTTTTAGACAGATGTCAATGTTTAAGGGAAGAAAAGGAACTAATTAAGCCCTCGGTGAGAAAGTATGTCACACTGAGCCTGGGACAGCAGATGCAACCATATTTGACTTATATAAACAAAGCTCATCATCTCTTTGTTTTAACAAGATTTCGTTTAAATATGGTACCCTGGCTACTGGCCTTTCCGAAAGGTTATTTTAAACCAAATTCATCAAATAGGTGCACATGTGACAACTTCTCAGAGCAAGATACTCTACACATATTGTTCTTTTGCTCCCATTATGATCACCTACGCAGAAAGTACATCCTCCCGCTGCTAAGGGATCAAAATTTTGTGCAAGTAAGGCCAGCTTTGGTCTACTTGCAAATGTTAAGTTCACCTGTAATTTGCTTGGGGGTAGCCAGTTTTTTAACTGGCGCAATTAGATACAGGAATAGGATGAAGTAGAGTTAATCCTTCTGAACAAGACTGATAGTATAGTATGTCTATGCGGATTATAGTCTAAAGTTATCTGATAGTCATAATTGTGGTTGGTTTTTATTACCCTCTGTATGATGTTTTAATGGATTTTAAATACACAAAGATACGGATTTTTAATGGATTTAAATAATGTTTATACAATGTTTTATGTTTACAGATGTTTTATGTTGTACTTTTATGGCTCTAACCTGCCGAATAAAGTTGATTTGACTGACTGACTGACTGTAACACTTGGGGGACAGTCTTTGCCGCTGTTTATACCATCAGTCATGTCACTCCATCCATGTCAGTCTTGCCAGATGCATTAAAACAAATACAGGATGAACACGGGGCAGCTGAAAAGAATAGGAAATTTTCCCGTGGTGCCCGCAGTGATTCTGTCTAACATTGAAGGCGAAGCGGCATCTCTGGCTATACACCAGCGGCTCACAGCGGTTGCACAGGCCGACTGAGAACATGAGCTGCCTATAGTTATTGCTGATGTGTGCACATACGTAGGACGCAATAATTTGGGACCCAGACCTACTAAACCACATCTTGGCAAACCTGGTACTGACAAGGAAGCCAAGCAGATCAGTGAGCTTGTTAAAACAAGCATTTGCAATGCAATAGGTCTCGCATTTACGCGAGTTTAAGCTATTGGCATTGTAAATGGCAATCCTTTTTATTTATGTTTTAAAAACCAAAACATAAATAAAAGGCATTGTCATTTACAATGCTAATAGCTCAAACTTGGGTAAATGCCAGACCTATTGCATCGCAAATGCTTGTTTTACCTATCCATGTTGCAGGGTGCAGTACCATATGTAGCCAAAAGAGATCCCTTGGGCCCTCTTTTGCCCACAGATAGTACTGCACCCTGCAAAGTTGGAGTTATTGGCATTATAAATGCCAATGTTTTTTACCTAGCCATGTTACAGGGTGCAGTACCATATGTGGCCAAAAAAGGTCCCATGGGACCTCTTTTGGCCACATATGGTACTGCACCCTGCAGTAGATATGGTAAATCCACCCTACCCATAATGCATTGTATGCAAGACAGTACCACGAGTACATTCAAATAGCTATGTCCATATATAAAATTAGTAGCTTTGATATGTGACAAAATAATTATTATATTAATTCCGGATTAGATTCTACTCTGTGTGGAGCTGATGAAGGGAAATTAATAGAAGGTCTCATATAAATGTGAGATGTGCTAGTGAGTAAAGTAACCACTGCCAGCCTTACAGAGGACAAAGCTTGTGTGTTGTTTGTAAACTCTTTAAGAAAGCAGTGTTCGGAGGTTGTAGTTAAAATTTAAAGCGTAATGACACATATACCGTGTAGTGTTTTCATGGGAGGTTACAAGAAGAGACAAGTTACCAAGGAGGAACTACTAAATCTATTAACCAATGAAAAGCACCATTTACAAAGAACAGGGACAGGAGCCAATTATAAAAATAGGGCAGAACGTTTAGTTTTGTTTTTATTTGCAGTGGAATTATATTTGCTTTGCACTATTGCCAATGGTATGCAAAAGTAAAAAAACATTGTCATTTTCAACACCAACAGCTCTAACTTTAACAAATTCGAGACCTATTGCATTAGAAATGCAATTGGTCTTGCATTTGTTGGAGTTGGAGTTACTGGCATTATAAATGGCATTTTTTATTTTATTTAGACATGTTACGGTACCATATGTGGCCAAAAGGGGTCCAAGGGAACCTCTTTTGGCCACATATGGCACTGCACTCTGCAGAAGATATGGTAAATCCACCCTACCCATAATGCATTGCATGCAAGACAGTACCACGCGTACATTCAACTAGCTATGTCCATATATAAAATTAGTAGCTTTGAAATGTGACAAAAGAATTATTATATCAATTCTGGATTAGGTTCTACTCTGTGTGGAGCTGATGAAGGGAAATTAGTAGAAGGTCTCATATAAATGTGAGATGTACTAGTGAGTAAAGTAACCACACCAGTTTTAAAGAGGACAAAACTTGTGTTCTGTTTGTAAACCATTTAGGAAAGCAATGCTTTAAGGCTGTAATTAAATCTTAGAGAATAGCAACACATGTATCAGGAAGTGATCTCGTGGGAGGTTACAAGAAAAGACAAGGTGATACCAAGGAGGGACTACTAAGCCTATTGATCAATGCAAAACTCCTATTTACAAAGGACAGAAGCCAATTAAAAAGAGAAGGCAGAAAGTTTAGTTTTGTTTTTATTTGAAGTGGAATTATTATATTTGCATAGCACTATTGTCAATAGTATAAAAAAGCATAAGTAAAAACACTGTCATTTTCAATGCCAACAGCTCAAATGCGAGACCTATTGCATTGAAAATACAGTTGGTCTCGCATTTGTTGGAGTTGGAGTTATTGGCATTATAAATGCCAATGTCTTTTTTTACCTAGCCAAGTTGCAGGGTGCAGTACCATATGTGGCCAAAAGAGGTCCCATGGGCCCTCTTTTGGCTGCATATAGTACTGCACCCTGCAAAGTTGGAGTTATTGGCATTATAAATGCCAATGTTTTTTACCTTGCCATGTTACAGGGTGCAGTACCATATGTGGCCAAAAGGGGTGCCAGGGGACCTCTTTTGGCCACTTATGGTACTGCACCCTGCAGAAGATATGATAAATCCACCCTACCCATAATGCACTGCCTGCCAGTACCACAAGTACATTCAACTAGCTATGTCCATATATACAATTAGTAGCTTTGAAATGTGACAAAAGAATTATTATATTAATTCCGGATTAGGTTCTACTCTGTGTGGAGCTGATGAAGGGAAATTAATAGAAGGTCTCATATAAATGTGAGATATGCTAGTGAGTAAAGTAACAACTGCCAGCCTTAGAAAGGACATAGGGGCATATTAGCAAGGGCACTATCGCCGCTTTAGCGGCACTTTTGCCGCTAAAGCGGCGATATTTATATCGCCTAACAGCAAACTGTCTCTAACAGCAGTTAGCGACAGTTTGCGGGCATTAGCGCCCGTTTTTTTACCGCTTTGCATGTCAGCGATATTTATCGCTAATGACATGCAAAGTGGGCGTTCCTGACGAACAAACCTGGGAAACACTTGCTAACAGGCCTATCGCCTATTAGCAAGGTGGCCATGGCCCCAGTTAGCGACGTGAAAAGTCGCGCTAACCGGGGTCATCCCCATTTATTTAACACCTGCAATTAGCAGGTGTTAGCCATACCTAACATGGGGGTGGATTATGCTGATACGACCACAGGGTCGTATCAGCAAGGTGTTCTCCTTCTCCATGCAACATCGCTGGTTTTTCAGCGATGTTGGCCCATTTCCCCGCTATCGCTGGAATATTCATCGCCATAGCGCTAATCGTTGCTAATACAGCGTTAGCGTGGCGATATATTCCAGCGATAGCCGGCGATAAAAAAAATCACGCTAAGCAGGGTTAGCGATGATTATCGCCTCTTCTTGCTAATATGCCCCATAGTTTGTGTTCTGTCTGTAAAGCCTTTAAGAAAGTATTGGTCTGTGGCAGTAATCAAAACTTAGGGAGTAACAACACATGTACCAGGAAGACTGGTCTGTAAACCCTTTAAAAAAGCAGTGCTCTGAGTGTAATTAAAACTTATGGAGTAACAACACATATACCAGAAAGTGTTCTCATGGAAGGTTACAAAAAAAGACAAAGCAATACTAAGAAAGAACTACTAAGCCTATTGACCAATGAAAAGCCAACATTTACAAAGGACAGGGACAGGAACCAATTATAAAAACGGGGCAGAACGTTTAGTTTTGTTTTTATTTGCAGTGGAATTATTATATTTGCTTTGCACTATTGCCAATGGTATGCAAAAGTAAAAAAATTGTCATTTTCAACACCAACAGCTCTAACTTTAACAAATTCGAGACCTATTGCATTGGAAATGCAATGGGCCTTGCAATTGTTGGAGTTGGAGTTACTGGCATTATAAATGCCAATTGTTTTTTTAATCTAGACATGTTACAGGGTGCAGTACCATATGTGGCCAAAAGGGTCCCAGGGGACCTCTTTTGGCCACATATGGTACTGCACCCTGCAGAAGATATGGTAAATCCACCCTATCCATAATGCATTGCATGCAAGGCAGTACCACGAGTACATTCAACTAGCTATATATATATATATATATATATCTATTTATATATATATTCACTGAAAAAACCATAGGTTTTAGGGACAGTTATAGTTACTTGGACATTGCACTCGTACAAAACCCGTGAAATTCCCCCGTTATAGTTAGTTCAGCTAACTATAACTCGCGCCCCGCAATGCACTGCTGATGACGTCACATATTACATCACTCATGACATGGTCAGTGACATCACTGATGACATCACTGATGACATCTCAAATGACATCACTGATGACATCACTGATGACATCATCCAGTGACTGTGTGTTTCTGTAAAGTTTAAATATTTTTAATATATATAGGAAAAGACGTATTGAAGAATGAGTGGGTGTGTAAGTGTCTGTATGGATGATTTAGTAGGTGCGTGACTGACTCTATAAGTGAGTGATTTAACGTATCTTACTGAATGCATGGGTTAGTGACTAAACTGGATGAATGTCTGTATCCGTCTGTCTGTTGCTGTGTAAGTGGCTGCATGTGTTTGTGAATAGCTACATGAGTGTCTATATGAGTTATTGAATGCTTGTCTGAGTATCTGTATGGGTGCCTGAGTGTTTGTGTGGGAGGGTGTGTGCAACTCAGTGCATAGATGTGTGAGTGGGTGATTCACTGGGTGGATGGTTTCAAGAGTGCATCTGTGATAGACTGTATGGGTGGGTAAGTGTGTGTAAGAGTGTGTTAGTGAGTGAATGTATGTCCCAGTGGTACATGTGTGAGTAACTACATATGTGAAAGGCAGTATATATGTGTGTTGGAGTATATAAATAGCTATAAGCAAGAGTGAGTGATTGTGATAGTGGCTGTATGGATGAGTGTGTGCTTGTATCAGTGATTGTATAAGAGCGTAACAATGTGCTACTATTTGTATGAGTAAGTGAGCTGGTGTGTGTATAACTGTATAGGTGAGTAAATGGCAGTGTGTTTAATTATTTGCATGACTGACTAGGTGTGTGAGTATCTCTATGGATGAGTGGCGTTGTTTGAGTGTCTATATAGGAGTAAGAGTGCATATGATAGTACTGTACTGAGTGACCGTAAGTATGAGTGACTGTACGGGTGAGTGAGTGGATGTGTGTGTGTAGACCTAAGAATCAGTGAGTGGGTATGTAGTTATTGGTGTTGGAGTGTCTATGGTTTTGCGAATGGCAGTCTGTAATTTAGAGTGGGTGTATCAAAGGTTATATTAGGGTGTGAGGAGGTGCATCAGATTATCACGTGGATGATGTCATCAGTGATGTCATTTGAGATGTCATCAGTGATGTCATCAGTGATGTCACTGACCATGTCATGAGTGATGTAATATGTGACGTCATCAGCAGTGCATTGCGAGGCGCGAGTTATAGTTAGCTGAACTAACTATAACGGGGGAATTTCACGGGTTTTGTACGAGTGCAATGTCCAAGTAACTATAACTGTCCCTAAAACCTATGGTTTTTTCAGTGAATTTCAAAGGTTTTTTAAATGCTAATTTGTAACTATAACGTGTCTGAAACCTATGGTTTTTTCAGTGAATTTCAAAGGTTTTTTAAATGCTAATTTGTAACTATAACGTGTCTGAAACCTATGGTTTTTTCAGTGAATTTCAAAGGTTTTTTAAATGCTAATTTCTAACTATAACGTGCCTGAAACCTACGGTTTTTTCAGTGAATTTCAAAGGTTTTGTAAATGACAATTTTTAAATGTATTAATTGTTATATTAATTTTTTTCATACTGATTTACTACATTTTTAGAAACAATTTTTTTTTACATATTTTATTTTTTAAATTACATTGTAATTACATTATACATTACATTACAAAAAATACTTTCTCAGAATGAATTACTTTAGTTTAAATACTTTGCAGATAGGCAATAGACTTTTAAGTACAGTAGTTACAGTTGTTGCAATGGGCAACACATTTTCAAACACAATGCAACATTCAGCTCAATGTGAATTTCTAGTTAAATGCAATTAGTTACTTTATGGATTACTTTTGTAACCACAGGACTGGATCCTAGATTCAGTCCTGGTACATCTCCTGTAAACAGTTGAGTAAAAGCGTTTTGGTTACAGTCGTGATTTTTAAGGAATATTATTGTATTTTAAAAGTTGACACTTAGAAACTTTTTCTCATAGAATCACCAATGTTATCCTATGGAAGGAAATTCACTTAGCAGGTAAAAACTGTTATCGTTACTTTTTCTTACTCAGTGTTGGATCCTGGATCCAGCACTGGTGCATCTCCTGTAAACAGTTGAAAGAATGCGTTTAAGCCATACAGGCGATTTTTAAGGAATATTTGTAGTTTGTGAAAATCAACACTGAAACTTTTTTGCTGAAAACCAGTCAATCTTAGCCTATGAAGGAAATTCAAGTTACCGGTGAGCACGGTTAAAATTACTTTTCAGGACCAGTACTGGGCTGAAAGATGCAGCACTGAGGTCTCTCCTGATAACAGGTGAGTAAATCGGAATTCGTATTTCGGCTGGTTTTAGAGGAATATTTTAAAGTTCCAAAACTCCACACTTAGAAGAATTTCCAAGTGAAACCAGTCAATGTTAGCCTATGGAAGGAAATTCAAGTTACTGGTAAGTACGGTTAAAATTACTTTTCAGGACCAGTACTGGGCTGAAAGATACAGCACTGAGGTCTCTCCTTATAACAGGTGAGTAAATCGGAATTCGTATTTCGGCTGATTTTACAGGAATATTTGTATGTTTCAAAAATCAACACTTAGAAACTTTTTCAGCAAAAAGCAGGCAATGATATCCTATGGAAGGAAATTCAAGTTACTGGTAAGTACGGTTAAAATTACTTTTGAGGATCAGTACTGGGCTGAAAGATGCAGCACTGAGGTCTCTCCTGATAACAGGTGAGTAAATCGGAATTCGTATTTCGGCTGATTTTAGAGGAATATTTTAAAGTTCCAAAACTCCACACTTAGAAGAATTTCCAAGTGAAACCAGTCAATGTTAGCCTATGGAGGAAATTCAAGTTACCGGTAAGTACGGTTAAAATTACATTTCAGGACCAGTACTGGGCTGAAAGATGCAGCACTGAGGTCTCTCCTGATAAAAGGTGAGTAAATCGGAATTCGTATTTTGGCTGATTTTAGAGGAATATTTTAAAGTTCCAAAACTCCACACTTAGAAGAATTTCCAAGTGAAACCAGTCAATGTTAGCCTATGGAAGGAAATTCAAGTTACTGGTAAGTATGGTTAGAATTACTTTTCAGGACCAGTACTGGGCTGAAAGATACAGCACTGAGGTCTCTCCTGATAACAGGTGAGTAAATCGGAATTCGTATTTCGGCTGATTTTAGAGGAATATTTGCACAATGGTGAAGGGAGGGGGCGGGGCCTGAGGTGACATCTGTGCAAACGCGCCCCGTGGCGCGTTTTAAGTTGGGGGATTAAGTCCCCTTGAATCCTGAGGGTCCCTAGGGGCCAACTAGCCCACCAGGAACCTCCAATATGCGCCAGGGGCTGCGTTGCAGAGACGTGTAGAGAGGCCACACCCTTTTACACCTCTCTGCAACGCAGCTCTGTGGCGCTTTCTGGATGTACCTGTTGGGCTAGTTGGCCCTCAGGGACCCTCAGGATTGAAGGGGATTTAATTCCCCATCTTAAAACGCGCCACTTGGCCTGTTTGCACACATGTCACCTGAAGCCCCGCCCCCTCCCATCACCACTGTGCAAACGCGCCCCGTGGCGCGTTTTAAGTTAGGGGATTAAGTCCCCTTGAATCCTGAGGGTCCCCGGAGTCCAACTAGCCCACCATATACCTCCAAAAGCGCCACAGAGCTGCGTTGCAGAGAGGTGTAAAAAGGGGTGTGGCCTCTCTACACGTCTCTGCAACGCAGCCCCTGGCGCATATTGGAGGTTCCTGGTGGGCTAGTTGGCCCCCAGGGACCCCCAGTATTCAAGGGAATTGTTTCCCTCTGCAAACGCGCCAGGGGCGCGTTTGCAGAGTGGTGAAGGAAGGGCGGGCCTGCGGGCCCGATCGTTTTTTTAAATTTTTATTTTTTTTGTCCCCTGAAGGGGGGCTGTGTGGCCCCCCTTCCTTTTTCCTGTTTTTATGCCCTGGGGACCCCATCCCCCAGGGCCTTACCCCTTTTTTTAAATTTTTAATAAAAAAAAAAAACGGGAAGGGGGCCGCGTGGCCCCCCTTCCCTGGGCCTGTATTGGCCCCGGGGACCACATCCCCCGGGGCATGGCCTTTTTATTTTTATTCTTTGGAGGGGGCTGCGTGGCCCCCTCCTCTGGCCACTTAAGGCCCCGGGGACCCCATCCCCCGGGGCCGGCCTTTCCATTTAAAAAAAAAATTTATTTTTATTTTTTGGGGAGGGGGGCCGCGTGGCCCCCCTCCTGGGCCACTACTTGCCCCGGGGACCCCATCCCCCGGGCTGGCCCTTCGTTGGGGACTGTGGGGGTCCCCAATCCCCCACAGTCCCGGCGGCTCCCCACATCCCTTGGGAGCCGGCATTGCTTTTCCACATGGGGAGCAGCTGCCATGCTGCTCCCCATGTGGAAAGCATGTGCTTTGGATATTGGAAGAGAGAGCAGGTTTCCCTGCTCTCTCTTCCAATATCCAAAGCAGTTTGCTATGGCAGGACGGGAGCCGCGAGGCTCCCGGTCTGCCATAGCAACTACAGTGTCCCGGGGTAGGCACCCCGGGACACTGCAGAGAGCCGGCCCTGGGGGTGGCGGTCCCCAGGGCCATCAAGGGCTCCAGGAGGGGGCCACGCGGCCCCCTCCCTACATCAGCACAGCCCCGGGAGGTGGTGGTCCCCGGGGCTTCGGGGGTCCAAAACGGACCCCCATTTTAATTTGTTAGTGCCCGGGAGGTGGCGGTCCCCAGGGCGTGTGGGGGCTGGAGCCCCCACACAGGTTGTTAAATTAATTAAAAAAGCCCCGGGGAGGTGGTGGTCCTCGGGGCTGCGGGAGGGCTCAGAGCCCTCCCGCACCATTTTTTTAAAAGCCCCGGGGGTGGCGGTCCCTCGGGCTTGGGGCCTTTGAGGCCCCCACACATTAAATTATCCCCCCCACCATGCCCCCGGGACTTGGGCCACCCGGGGGCCAATTAACATCGAAACGCGGGAGACCGCGCTTCGATTTTTTTTGGCAGGATTCGCGCACCCTGAGCGCATCTTGCCGATTTTTTTTAAATGCTTTTTGCCCAGGGGTCCTTGTGGGACCCCTGAGCAGGCCTAGGGGTTAGGGTGTTTCTACCCTGCCCCCTTTGTGCGTTTTGCGCACTTGTTTCTTTTTTTCTCGGCGGGATCCGCGCACCCTAAGCGCATCCCGCCGATTAAAAAAATAAAATAAATCTTTTTTCTGCCCAGGGGGTCCTTGTGGGACCCCCTGAGCAGACCTAGGGGGTCAGGGTGTTTCTACCCTGCCCCCTTTTTGCGCTTTGCGCACTTGTTTCTGTCCGACAAAATGGCTGCCAACACTTCTTGATTTGGAGTGTTGACAGCCAATTAGCATGCAGCTCGTGATCGGGAGGGTACGCGGATCCGACGCGCCCATAGATATATATGTGATTTTAATTGTGAATTTCTCAGGAACTACTGAACGGATTTACACCATTTTAGCAAAAGGCACCAGCCTGAACCAAGGGCTACCTCTTTGCCAAATTTGGGGTAATTCCGTTCAGCAGTTCGGGCTGTAGCTGCGACTAAAGGTTCCTATGGAAAAATGAATGGGGAAAACGCGTTTTGGGACCCCCTTTTTCTCGGCCCCCGCTTGACGTATCACCCCGAGACTTTCAGGGTAGGAGCGGACCAGAGCGCCCCAACAAGTTGGAAGCTTTCGCGAAGATTCGTCAACCGGCGCCAACGTTATTGCAAATAGAATGTCGCGGATTTCCTATGGATAATAGGTCCTAACTATAACTATCTACTGGCGACCGCCAGTAGATAATATATATATATATATATATATATATATATAGTGGCTTTGAAATGTGACAAAATAATTATTATATTAATTCCGGATTAGGTTATACTCTGTGTGGAGCTGATGAAGGGAAATTAATAGAAGGTCTCATATAAATGGGAGATGTGCTAGTGAGTAAAGTAACCACCGCCAGCTTTACAGAAGGCAAAGCTGGTGTTTTGTCTGTAAACCCTTTAAGAAAGCAGGGGCATATTAACAACGAGGCGATAGTCAATTATCGCCGCTTTAGCGTCCGTTTTCGGACGGAAAGCGGCGATAATTCTATCGCCTAATCAGCAAGGTCACGCTATTGCGTGAATCCCTGCACTATCGCCCTTTCCCCCAACGCCCATCCTTGCATCTCTAATGAGATGCAAAGTGGGCGTTACTGGGCGTACCCCAGATGGGCTACGTTGTAAATATCGCCGATGTGCACATCGCGATATTTACAAGGTAGCCCACAGGATTATAGCTGACGTTAGATTTTGGCGAAAACGGCCGTTTTCGCCAAAATCTAACGTCTGCTATAATCCCGACTTACCTATGTTAGCCATAGGAGGTGGATTCTGCTGATACGACCCTGTGGGTCGTATCAGCAAGGTTATCGCCCTTTTGCAGGAACATCGCTGGAAAACCAGCGATGTTCCCTGCAAACGGCGATAACATCGCTATCTCTGGTATTTTTATCGCCCTGGAGTAACGCGTTGTTAATAACGCGCTACCAGGGCGATAAATGCCAGAGATAGCCAGCGATAATATAATTATCGCTACGCACGGCCAGCAATAATTATCGCTGGCCGTTGTTAATATGCCCCGCAGTGCTTTGAGGCTGTAAGGAAAACTTAGAAAGTAACAACACATGTCTCAGGAAGTGTTCTTGTGGGAGGTTTCAAGAAGAGACAAAGTGGTACTAAGGAGGAGCTACTAAGCCTATTGATCAATGAAAAGCCACCTTTTACAAAGGACAGGAATCAATTAAAAAAATGGGGCAGAACGTTTAGTTTTGTTTTTATTTGCAGTGGAATTATTATATTTGCTTTGCACTATTGCCAATGGTATAATAAAGCCAAAGTAAAAAACATTGTCATTTTCAACACCAACAGCTCTAACTTTAACAAATTCGAGAGATATTGCATTGGAAATACAATTGGTCTTGCGTTTGTTGGAGTTGGAGTTACTGGCATTATAAATGCCAATTTTTTTATCTAGACATGTTGCAGGGTGCAGTATCATATGTGGCCAAAAGAGGTCCCAGGGAACCTCTTTTGGCCACATATGGTACTGCATCCTGCAGAAGATATGGTAAATCCACCCTACCCATAATGCATTGCATGCAAGACAGTACCACGAGTACATTCAACTAGCTATGTCCATATATAAAATTAGTAGCTTTGAAATATGACAAAAGAATTAATTTCGGATTAGGTTCTACTCTGTGTGGAGCTGATGAAGGAAATTAATAAAAGCTCTCATATAAATGTGAGATATTCTTGTGAGTGAAGTAAGCACTGCAAGCCTAGTTTAGTACCAAGAGTGTGTCCTGCCTGAATCCTTTTAATAAAATAGGGGCATATTACCAAGGATTTGTGATAATTATCGAAAAGCACGCTTAGCGCTGTTTTTTTTATCGCCCGCTATAGCTGGATTTCATCGCGGAGATAATGCGTTATTATCAACGCTTATCTCCAAGGCGATAAAAAATCCAGCGATAGCGCGAGAAATCCAGTGATAAATTCACTGCGCTAATGAAAAGCTTGCTAATAGGCAGGTGAGAACTTAACCTTACAATCCACCTCCCATTGACAAGATGGTTAAGTCAAGTTTTTAGCAGGTGTTAAATTCCAACGATAATCGCGGTCAGCGCGAGTTTTTTTATCTCTTTGCGGGCATTGATAATAGGGGGAAGTTGTGTTTGCGACTGTTTGCAGTTGCTTTTAGTTGGGAGCGCCTACTTTGCATGTCATTAGCGATAATTATCGCTGACATGCAAAGTGGCAACAAAACGGCCGCTATCGCTATTAAGCTGTCGCTAACAGCTGTTAGCGACAGCTTGCTAATAGGGTGATAAAAATATCGCCGCTTTATCGGCAAAAAGTGCCGCTAAAGTGGCGATACTGCCCTTGATAATATGCCCCATAGTCCCTTGAGGCTGTAATTAAGATCTAGGGAATAACAACACATGTAACAGAGGGTGTTCTTTTGGGAGGTTACAAGAAGAGACAAGGGGGCATATCAACAAAGAATAGCGATAAACATCGCTGAGCAGGCTTAGCGCGGATTAGCTTAACGCCGGCTATCGCCGGATTTAATCGCCGAGATATCGCGTTATTAACAACGCATATCTCCACAGCGATATTAAATCCGGCGATAGCGGCGAAATCCGCGGACATCGCAGGAAATCCAGCGCTACAACGGAAGCGAACAGGTAATCCTTGCTAATAGGGAGATGTGGATTCAGCCATAGAATCCACCTCCCATCATATGTATAGCTAAGTCTGCTTTTTAGCAGACGTTAGCTTGGCGTTAACCGCGGTTAGCGCGGATTCTAACGTCGGAATTGGTGTCCTGGGCCAGCTTGTTGATAGGGAGTAGTGCTGTAACTCCTTTATTCCCGTGTTGTGTTAGTAGGAAACGCCCACTTTGCATCTCATTAGAGATGCAAAGCGAGGCGTCGGTAATAAGGCTGCTAACATGCGCTAATGCATGTTAGCACTGCCTTGTAAATAGGGCGAAAGCATTATCTCCGCTTTTTTGGCTTTTAAAGCTAGATAAGGCCCTTGATAATATGCCCCAAGGTCGTTACTAAGGAGGGACTATTAAGCCTATTGCCCAATGAAAAGCCACCATTTACAAAGAACAGGGACAGGAGCCAATTAAAAAGATGGGCGGAAAGTGGGTGGAGCTTTCTTCACATATCCTGAATACAGCATGTCTCGAAGAGACAGACACAGAAAGGTAAACCTTGCGGAGGTTCTCTACCCCTGGAGCCCTCCGAGAGACACTACGATTTTCGTGATCACACTAAAATCAAGGGTCCAGGAAGGTATCAGATTTCTGATAAACGTTCTCCTTGTTCGTTGCAGGACTCATCTGACAAGCAGTATGAGAGAGGAGGGTGATCTGAGCGCAGACAAGATTACGTTAAACCGAAAAGGGAGACACAACACTCGTCTGACGTGAAGATAAAAAAGGAGGAAAAACCTTCTCAATATAAAGTCCCATTTCAGAAAAAGAAAGTTGCTGCTATAACTGCCAAATATGCCCAAGACACTGAGAACCCTTCTCCTGAACAAGAGTTGGGTGGTGACTCTCCTCGACAGCGTAGCAGAAGTCACGATAGTGCTCCGAATCTCCAGGAGTTTCGAGCAGCAAGAGCAACTGATAACTTTGTTACAGTTGAAACCCCAGATAGGCGCATAGCCCCTCCAGGTTATATGACTTGGATATACAAATTAAGGATGTCATACAGCACACCATTAAAGTAATACTCTGGGAAAATTTAACTTAGTCTAACAACAGCCTTTTAATTGAGGTCGATACACCCCCACTCTTTGTCCAAACATCTCCACAGGGTGAGGATATAAAAATACCATCATTTTCTGCTCTTGTCCCTGATCAAGTCAAACAAGGTTATTCAGCAGGATGGGCTCTTGTACAAGCCTCGGCTTTATACCGCAATCATGTTGGTTGGGATAAGGATTCTCCCTATCATATAATACCCATACAGTCCAGTCGGCAAGTGCAACCACAATACCATATTAAAAGAGATGCTAAAGCACCTTTTAGAGAAATACTCTTCCAATTCGAGTACCAGGGAGTAATTGAACCCTGTGTCTCTCAGACGAATTATCCTCTTTTTCCTGTTTTGAAACCGGATCATTCATATCTCATAGCCTTAGACTACAGACATTTAAATAGTCATACATGAACGTTTGCTATACAAAATACACACAGTTCGGCATTGATTAATAATATAGGGCCAGATGTGCGACCGTTTATTGCGGTCGCAAAGGGGCATTTGGCCCGTTTGCGACCGCAAAAAACGGATGCACAATGTAGTAACCCTATTTTGTGAGTCGCTAATCTATTAGCGACTCGCAAAATGGGTTAGCGACTCGCTATTTGGAAGGGGCATGCCAAGGGCGTCCCTTCCTAATAGAGAGTGCAAATGCCATGTATAAGTGTTTTGCGACCACATTTGCGGTCGGAAAAAACGCACAGTTTACCACCTACTTCAAGTAGGTGGTAAACCATTCGCAAACTGGAAGGGGTTCCCAGGGGACCCCTTCCCCTTAGTGAATGGGTGCGCAAATATTTTTCAAGAGCAGGCAGTGGTCCCAGGGACCACTGCCTGCCCTTAAAAAATGAAACTGAAAAGTTTCATTTTTCTTTTTTAAATGCATCCAGTTTTCCTTTAAGGAAAACGGGCTGCATTTAAAAAAAAAAAAACTACTTTATTGACAAAGCAGTCCCAGACATGGTGGTCTGCTGACCCCAGCAAGAGTGCTAGCCATTCCCAGTGGGGTCGCAAATTGCGACAGCCTCATTAATATTCATGAGGCATGCAATTTGCGACCCCATTGGGAATCGCAAACAGTGTCTGAGACACTGTTGTACATTGAATTTTGCGACTCGCAAGTTGCGACTTGCAATTTGCGACTCGCAAAATTCAATGGTCGTACATCTGGCCCATAGTCCATAAAAAAATACAAAACAACCTTGGATATTTCCAATGTTTTTTTTCAAACAAAATCTAGTGCCTGAAAGCAGAGATTGGACAGCCTTCTCAGCCCTTGCTTACAGCGTCGATTTACCTGTTAAGAAATGGGATATAAGAACAGTCCAGGGCTGTTTGCTGCCCGTATAGTGTCAATTCTACATGATATGGACCCAAACGCATTGTCTTAAGTAGATGATATCTATCTCACGGACGAGGAGTTAAACACACTTGGCCAGAGTGAATCGCATAATTTTAGAATTCACTGCATGTGGCTATAAGTTCAACTTTACGAAATCTCATATTGCATTTCTAAGTGTCCTTTTCCTTAGGATATGAACTTACACATGAGGGTAAAAGTCTTGCACCTCACTTCTTGGAGAAATGTGCACAATTTCAACCTCCAAATACTTTAAAGAAACTACGGGGCATATTATCAAGAACGGCGTTAAAATTATCGCCGGTTTAGCTGCAGAAAACAGCCGCTAAAGCGGCGATAATGGGCTTGATAATATGCCCTTGAGAATTCCAATAGAAGTCCATGTTCTGGTGTGAACATGGGCTTCTATTGAAGTTCTCCAGGGCATATTATCAAAACCCATTATCGCCGCTAAACCAGCGATAATTTTAACGCCGTTCTTGATAATATGCCCCTCCAATTCTTATTAGGATTCCTTAATTTTGGCAGAACATACATTCCTGATTCTGTGCAACACATTAAACCACTTTATGAATTAATTCCCCCTGGTTTTTGCCGTTCACATTGGACATCAGAACACAGACACACTCAGGGGCTTATTTACAAGCCCCTTGCGCCACTTTTGCGTCACTTTTAACATGGGAAAAGTGACGCAAAAGTGGCGCAAGGGGCTTGTAAATCTGCCCCTCAGATCTTTACAATCTGACTTACTAGTAACACATCACTTACATACACGTGTAAATGGAGTCATCCGTGTTTTACCGGGTGCTGTTGGATTTACCTATATCACTTTTAACAAAGTTGAAACAGTGCCAATAGCATATAAATCGCATTTATATTCCAGTGCAGAGATGCGTTTTGCTTCCACTGAAAAATATTCACTGCGGTGCAGATGGCAATTCTTAAAGAGCGGCTTCTTGCACAAGGGAAACGCAACATTGTCGTTACTCCCGTGTCAGCCCAGGAGGCGGTCACAAAGGATAGTGTTCCTAACGCTAAAGCTCTCCATTCTAGATGGATACAGTTGGCAACATCCTTAATAGTTGTTGATGTAGACTTCATCTTTGACCTGTCTTTACAGACAAATAATTTCTACAGCATGAGCATGTCTACTCCATGCCCACCTCTGTATTACCTCTTGAACAGTATAAATATATTGTTTACGCTGATGGTTCAGCACAGCCTACCTAGGCTCTAAACAGCAATATTCGGCGGCTTGCGCCACCGTTGTTGGTGTTATGTTGGACGGGAAATTCCAACCACAAAAAACTCATACTCAGTCGTAGAGGACTGCACTGCGCAGTTGGCTGAACTGAAAGCTTTGCTTCTTGCACTCGAACATACGGATCCTGAATTCCCCACACTTACTGAGTGTGAATCATATTATAGTGTACAGTCCTTTAATGATAATTAACATTATTGTCTGCAGAATAGATTCAAAGATTCGAAAGGCAATACAATCGAGCATAAAACGCTTTGGGTTAAAATGGCAGACCTCAAAGATAGGTTGCCACAGGCTCAAATTTTTCATACTTTGAGTCATCAGCGTGTGGGAGAACACGTTGTAGCAATTCTCTGGATGATGAGGCGACCAAATCTGCAGTTGTGACTGCTACTGTTGCTCCAATCACTCATTCTAAAACGAGTATAGATTCCCATATCTTGGCTGCAGTCAAAGCTAACAGATGGCACCCCTTTACCTAAAGGCTTTCCATCTAAATATACTTACCATTTAAGTGAACAAAACATTTCTTTTGTAACTATTCCAGGAGCTGGTGATCGTTTGATTCCCAACCAAGACCGCAGGCTAGCTTTGGTGATAGCTGTGCATGAAGGTGTTGCTTCTGCACATTCCGGTGTGGCGGCCACAATTTTGCTGCTACAGCAACATTATTGGTGGCACGGCTTATATCAACAGGCCAAAAAATATGTCCTTTGTTGTGACCTTTGTCAACAAATTAAAGATTCCCCCATGTCGGGTCCACCGCAGACATACCTCTTAATTTCCAACAAGCCTTTCAGCAGCTTTTCTCTGGATCATTGTGGTACGCTGATTTCGGATACTGCGTTTAAATTTATCTTGGTTGCAGTTGATTTTTGCTCCAGGTTCCTCTGGGTTTGGCCACAGTCTTCGGCTGATGCTCGCAATGTTATTAAAGACATGCAAGTCGTTATCAGGATACATGAATGCAGGACATTCCATTGGGAGCAGAGCCTGGCTTACGCTTTTAAAGTGTATCAGGACACTATGACTTCCCTGGGTATACATGTACATTATTCTTTTCCATATCGTCCTGAGGGCAATTCTGTTGTGGAGAGGATAAACCGTGACTTAAAGCAGTCCTTAACAGCTAGAGTATTAGGCCCATGACATAGTTGGATCCACCACCTATATGGGGTGCAGCGAACACCTAATCTCCCTAAAAGATCTCTGGATGGCCGGACCCCATACCAGGTCCTTTTTGGCATCAAAATGTATGTTTCCGACCTTGACGGTACAGACATTGCATTGTGGCGGGAGCCACATCCTTTGAAGTAAATGATTGATGTGCTGTCTTACAGGATCTACAAAACTTCACCCAATCCAACGAGCAGTTGAAAACATCTGCCTCTGCAAAAATCAAATTTGAGCCTTCCGGCTGGATTCCAAAAATTGGGGATCTCGTGCGAGAGAAGGTGGCGGTAAAGAAGGAGTTTGGCCCATCATAACAACCACTGGTACCAGTCCTTGGCATTCAAGGTATAAGAACTGTAATCTTGCCACCACTTCCTGATTCTCAAGACAGTTGTTTTGTGTCTATTGATTACATTAAGTTACATCATGTGGACGATTCTCAACAGTAGGCCACAAGAAGTCCTTGGTAGTTCCCTAACTCCTCTCACTACCATACAGGAAAAAACTCTACAGCTAGTGAACCCCACGATAGCTGTTTCTCCTCGCCTACAGCGGGGGGTGGGACAGAGAATGCACTACAGTTAATTCCTGCATCCGCTACAACTATCAGCAACACAACTGAAGTGAGTACTGTTCTTACTACTGCATCTTCTGCAGCTGATGTTGTTTATGCAGATCCCCCTGTTTTGGAACTACCTCTTCTGGATTTCCGGCCTGTTGCTGTACCTGAGGCACCAGTTTTTCGACAAACTGCTTCTGGGTATTATGTGGGTCAAGATGATTTTTTAAAAATTCTTTTGAGGATTATTCCGTTTTTAGACATTCCTCCTGTACAGATCTGTGTTTTCTTTTCATGGCTGAAACGCACTCATCTGGTCCCACCTTGGATATATATTGTTGGATATCACTTTCCTTGTTTGCTATTCCTTTGGATTGGATTTGTGACTGTTTTTTCTTGTTGATTAATGACTATTACCTACCAGAATGCTCTGCTACAGAACTGGCCGATGAGGTGTTGAAGCCTCACTCATCTTCTCATAAGTTAAAAAGAGACCTGTACCTTGTGAACATTTCAGCTGTTCCAGTAACTGATGGAATTGTTTGGGATAAAGTTTCCTTCAATATATTCGGACCTACGGAGATTCTGCAGATACCATGTGTGTTAGGGTTTCTATGGGTGATGTAATTGTGCCTGGGTTACATTCTGATGATTGGGATTTTGAAATTGTAAACTCCATGCTCTCAGAGCTGGAATTCTACACTGTTTTCGAATCAGAGGCTCTGTACTTTAATTCAGCTAATTACGGTGAAATGTTCTGTTACCATCATTATGGACACCACTATTTACACAGAGCTAGTGTTGAACGCACCATTCTTAATTACATACAATGGGAACATTGCTTCACACCCCACAAGAGAGCTCCAAAACATATAGGGGTAAATTCACATATTTTTCTGGATATGGTGCATCAGACCCAACATCATATTATTTCAAGCAAGTCCCTACACTACCAAAGAAATATGTGCTTACATAAACTAAGCTAATATACACAGACTCATTTCTCACCCAATTAGCTGTGAAAGGCTATGACTATTGGAAGGATACAATTGACATGAAGTCCATTTGGGGTACCAAACCTTGGCATTTTCAGGGGCTGAAACTTTTTCCCGAGCCTATTTAATTCCGACACAAATGATTTTTCTAAATGATACTGTTCAACAGACCACGTGTCTAGGATTAGATAAAATTAAAGACATGAATGCATCCAATATTTCTTCAATCGCACAGTTTGAAGATTGGTAAAACGTGACAAATTACACTGAAGAACAGCTCAATAGTATGTTGCAGAATGGTACATTTAATTCCACACTTTCAGGTCCTCATGGGTGGTCAAAAGATTTATTTATGCTACATATAATGAAGTTTGGAAATTGTCACAAATGGAAGATGCTGCACGTTTAAGACAAATTGATCAAGATAATTTGGATAAAGTGCTTGCTGTTGTTGGTAATAGTATTAATATGTTGTCTTATCGCATATACAATTTGAATAACATTGTGTCATCTGTAATTGATATCATGCAAAGTGACATGTCTACATTGTACCATGGGCAGTCAGCTTAGATCTATCATACAGTTTAATGGACACTTCAAGCCCTTAAAAATAGTAGAGTACCTTGGCGTTATCTTAATTCCAGCCAACTATTCCTGCCTTTCAATCTGGCACGTAAACAACGACTCATGGCTGTAGGAAACTAGACTCTGTTGCAGTATCTCCCCACTTTTTGCCTGGTATCTGGTGCAAATTTGACTGAAAGTGTACTGGGCTCCTGGTAACCAGGTCCCCAGTACCAGTGTCCTTTCCCTAAACTGTACCATTGTTCCACAATTGGCACCCCTTTAGGATCCCTGTAAGTCCCTAGTAAGTCTGTAGTAAGTGGTACCTCTGGTACCTAGGGCCTTGGAACTGTCATGTGCCCGAGTTCGGCCTGATAGGAAATAGTGCCATTTACATGTACATGGTTCTTTCCTAAAGTTGCCTTTACTTTGTCACATCGACTATTGACTCACATTTGCATTTGTGACACTTGGGTTAGTTTCTTGGAAACACCAAACTTGCTGACACAGATGACTTTGTGGGAACAGTATCACACGGCCTTGGCATTGTGTACAAGGCCATCACATGAGTTAAATAAATGTGTTTGTTATTACGTCCATATGGCGACACAGCTACCTGTGGAATACAAACAATGGCAGCCTGATCACAATCTTGGCCCAAGGCAAGGATGCCTTTTTCTATATATAATTTTTTTTCCCCAAGTATAATCAGAGTAGACACTTTGGCTGACTTCAAGGGGTCCCTCCACGCTGAAGCTTTCACCCAGCAGCTGACTGACATCTCTGTGAAGGGTGTCCAGTTCGTGACCAAGATGGGTTCCTACATTCTTACCCACCAGGTTACAGGGTTGGATCATCCAGTAGGGGGTTTCTTGGCAGAACTTACATTTACACCTAGACACGTAGGTTAGGGTTTGCATAGTAGGAGTACTCTAGACTGTTATACTGATTGCATATGCCTGCATATATATATTGTCTCAGCAAGATGGTGGAACTCTTCGTCTTGTTCACCTTCCTGACACTTATTATAACTTTCGTCTGTTTCTGTTTATTGATCATTGCAGCACATATGTTCTATACAAGAATCACTTCGGTTCAATAACTATAGAAAATGTACTTTAGTGAATTCTTTGTATATTTCTCTGAGCAAAATGGAGCACGAGTGTCTGAGCGAAAGGTTCTAGGTCTGTCACCATGGATCCCGAGGGAACAGGGTTGTCATGTTCAGTAGTTGCCAGAACTGTTCGCTCCCCGTCTAGGTTTAGGGGGGGGGTTTATGGTAGCACTGTTAGCAAGCTGGTCGAAGGGACAACATATCCTGCGGGGGTGCACAGAATCAGTCTGGCACCATCCCAAAGTTTGTCATCCACAAACGCGCAGTTCCTACTGATTAGTGGAAACTACAGGACATGGCGTCGCCAACGTTAGTTGATTTCTTATTTTGTATGTATCAACTGAGTAGTTCAATCGTGCCTTCTCAGAGATCCCTACACACGTTTTAAACCGTAGACATCCGTGGTGGTAAGGAATATCCTCCTCAGCTGAGTAGGTATACCCTATGTATTGGCTGTTGGTAAATTCAAGCTTGAAAGGATATAATTCCCTCTGTGTTAGCCAAATTTTGTAATTCATTTAATACATATCATGGCATAAAACATTTCTGAGAACTGCAGTCACTCAGAAATTACTACAATATGGCCTCACACTAGATGGTGTGGTTACCTTTGTGGTAGAAGCACACAAGGCATCTAGAACAAAAATATTTTACTCTTGGGTTACATTCCCTGCTGCAGATGAAGGTACACTGATGTTTCATGAATATGACGTAGGCAAAATACCTAATGAATACACTCCATATGAGGATTTGGAAGTTCCTCTCACTTACCAATAACATGCTTATTGGTTTAAAGGCACCCTCCCCCATAATATACAAAACGTGAGACTGGGCCCACTCAGCAATGAGGGGGCGACATGGCCAGTCCCAGCCGGTTACACACCGCACCCAGGTATCAATAACTTGACCACAGTCCAGCTGCGGGGATTATATAATAATCTAGTAACAATCTATGGAAGCCTCACACAATTTGTGATGTGAACATTAACTCTTACACCTGCGTGGACTGTTCAAGCGGTAGCACCACAGTTAGCTACACCAGGTATTAGCCCACAAACACTGAATGCAGTAATGGGAAAAGTTCACACCAAAAGGAAAGGAATTCAGTTTTGGATTGCACAGAAAACAAACCAGCTTGAAGCAGTATTTTTCCATACGGGCAAGCAGGACAAACACAGGATACCAACATTTTGCATGCCAATGGGGATGGCTTCCCCGGTAGAGGCTGTGCCACTTGGGGCATGGTCTTTGCTGCAGTATATACCAGAACACATGGTACCCCTTCTTTGGCGGTTCTACCTGAAGTATTGAAACAGGTCCAGAATGAACATGGGGCAGCACCTGCCCTGGATTCAGGGATTAAACTGATGGGCAATTTTGCAGCGGTATCCACCATAATGTTGAGTAATACTAAAGGGGAAGCAGCAGCATCAGCTATATGCAAACGCCTAAGGGATTTGCCCTGCGCGCAGCAAGAGCGCGAATTACCTAAAATTTTAAAGAAACCTATGCTACGCTGGGTAAATATAATTATGGGAGCCAGACCCGGAAAACCACTATTGAAGAGTAATTCTGAAAAGGATAACTCTAATCAAGCACCTGATTCACGAGGTGGATATCCTACACAGGAATCTACCAAAAAACGTTACAAACTACGTAACCCGTGATAGTGTTAAACCGCCTGATAGGTATCAGGATACTAATATACGTTCCTCTCGTTCCTTACTGGATTCCTCTGATAAACGTTCGGAGAGGAGGGCGGTCAGAGTAGAGATCAGAAGAACAGGTGAAACAAAGGAAGGAGTCACAACGCTCGTCTGTCTACATAGTAAAACAGGAAGACAAGCCTAAAACATCAAAACCTCAATTTAAAAAGAAGGTAGCCGGACTTACGGTCAGATATGCCCCGGATTTTGAGGGCTTTGCTCTTAACAGGGAGTGGGCATTGACAATGCTGGACAGCATGGCAGAAGTCACAATAGTTTGCCAGAACCTGATGCATTGTCTGGTGGGAGTAGCACTGAGTGAGTATATCATGGTGGAAACACCGGCTACCAAGGTAAGCACTCCACATCGTTTATATGAAGTTCAACTACTGTTCGAGGGGGACATGCCCAGATTTCTTAATGTCCTCTTTTGGGAGGAATTCACTCAAGGTTATTATATCCTACTAGCCGAAAAGGATTGGCCACCAGACTTCGTAATGGATTGCCCAAAAGGGGAAACTATGATTTTACCAGCCTTTTCTGGCATCGTTTAAGAATCAATTAAACACTCATACGACAGGGAGTTGGCTTTAGCGCTAGCTCCTGAGTTATACCGCAACCATGTGGGATGGGATGACTGTTCACCCTACCATGGCATTCCATTAAGGACAATACCACAACCTCAAAAACAATATCCAATAAAAAATGAAGCAAAACAATTTAGGGAAATCCTAGAACAACTTGAATATCAAGGTGTGATCGAAAGTTGCACCTCTTCAATGAATAATCCTCTGTTTCCGGTAATGAAACCAGATCATTCATATCGTCTAATATTAGAGTACAGACACCTAAACCCAGCTACTCGCACATTCGGAGTCCAAAATGTTCACAGTGCCGTGCTAATGAATAACATTGTGCAGAAGAAATACAAAACAACGCTAGGTATCTCGAAATTGATTTTTCTGCCAAAATATAGCATCTCGAAGCAGGTATTTGACAGCCTTCACTGCGTTAGGTTCTCAGAATCAATTCTGCCATTTACATCAGGGGTACAAGAATAGCCCTGGGCTGTTCTCAGCCAGAGTCACAGAACTACTTGAAAGTTTTGACGATCAGGCATTGTTATATGTCGATGACATATATTTAACAGACAATGACCTTATGGAGCACTTGACGAGAGTGGACCACATAATTCTGGGGTTTGCTCTCATGGGCTATAGATTCAATTTTAAAAAAAATCAAAAATCTCCCACCTCAGTGTCCTTTTTCTGGGATACGAGCTGTCAAGTGAGGGCAAGAGCCTGGGAACCCATTTTTTTTTTTTTAGAAAAATGTGTGTTGCTCCATCCTCCAATGACTATGCAAAGATTACAATCCATATTAGGATTCCTAAATTTTGGCAGAACATTCATTTCAGATTACGTAGAATGGGTAAATCCATTCTACGACTTAACCCGTCCAGATTTTTCAAGCACATATCAGACACAAGAACACACAGAGATTTTACGTTCCGTTCAAGCTGACATGAAAGCTTTCAAACACTTACACATATGAACACAACAAACCTGGTGATCCGTGTAATCGCGGGTACATCCGGAAACACATCGTCACGTTCAATGAAGGTGACACTACAGATTGCAAATAAATCGCACTTATATACTAATGCTGAAAGGCGTTTTGCACCTACTGAAAAATACTGACAGCGGTACAGACAGCTGTAATGAGAGAGCATGCCCTGGCTCAAGGGAAATTAATTATTGTCGTGACCCTGGTACCGACCTTAGAGGCGGTTACCAGAGCAAGCATTCCACATGCTAAAGCTCTACATCCGAGATGGATACAAAGGGCAAATTCCCACACTGCAACAGAGGTAGACTAGAGATTTGACCATACACTACAAACAAGCATTTCTCCAGTACGAACAGGAATATCCTCTGCCTAATGAGATTATGCCTCTAGATCACTATGACTACATCTTTTACACTGATGGTTCTACTCAGCCTGCTGCAGGGACCAAACACCAATATTCAGCCGCATGTGCAGTCGTAAAAGGGCGTATGCACAATGGAACTTTCCATCCTGAAAAACCTACACGAAGTCAGTAGGTGATTGCACGGCACAGCTGGCAGAACTTAAGGCTCTGGTACAGGCACTGCAGAATATGTATGCTGGATTCCCCACACTTATTGTGAGTGATTCGTATTATTGTGTACAGTCATATAATGCGTATCTTCATTATTGGAGTCAAAATTGATTCAGGGATTTGAAAAGCTGCACAGTGAAGCACAAGTTGCTTTGGGAACAGGTGGCAAAGCTGAAAGAATGCTTTCCACAGGCTCATGTAATTCATACATTGAGTCATCATCGTGTTGGCATTCACGTTGCAGGAAATTCATTGGCTGATGAAGCCACAAAGGTGACGGTTCACACTGCAGCAGTTGCTGCAATCACTGGTTCAAGTTCGGGAATAGACAGAGACATCATGGTGGCCGTCAATCCTGCACGCAATGACACACACCTGTCGAAAGGCTTTCCACTCCAGTGCTCCTACAAATTAGATACACAAAAAACACACTGTATGCTCCGATTCCAGGAGTAGGGGACAGAGTAATACCAAACAGTGATCGCAGACTAGTATTAATTCTGGCTGCACATGAGGGTCTAGCTTCTGCACATGCATGGGTGGCTGCTACAATTTCGCTATTGCAGCACCGCTATTGGTGGGCGGGTCTTTACAAACAGACCAAGGATTTTGTCCTGCGATGCAACATCTGTCAGCAGATGAAGGGTTCCACCGTGGCGTGTTCACCCCAGACACCTTTTTTGATTTCAAACACACCTTTGGCTTGTGTTTATCTAGATCATTGCGACCCCCTATCATCTGATGGGGCTTACAAGTATATCATGGTGGCAGTGGATTCCTACTCTCGATTCCTTTGGGTCTGGCCACAGCGATCGGCTGATGCCCGAACTGTTATAAAGGATCTGCAAGTCTTCATCGGGACATACGCAGTTGGCACACTACATTCTGATCAGGGTCCGGCGTTTAGCTCTGGGGCTTACAAAGAGGCCATGGGAAGATTGGGTATGACTCTGCGTTTCTCGTTTCCATACCATCCCGAGGGAAATGCGGTTGTGGAGAGGAAAAAACGGCACTTAAAGCAGTCTTTAACAGCAAGGGTACTTGGCTGAAGTCGCAGTTGGGTCCATCACCTATATGGAGTCCAGAGGGCTGTGAAAAATATGCCAAGAAAATCCCTGGGTGGTCGGACTCCTTATGAGATCCTGTTCGGGGTGGTAAGTAGTCACAATATCGAATTTTTAATATCGATATACAATAATATCGAATTTAGTATATCGATAATACTAAAATATTTATGTTATATATATCGATGTTAAAAATATCGGAGCATATTAGCAAGACCCACGTTAAAATTATCGCCGTTTTAGTGGCAGGAAACTGCCGCTAAAACGGCGATAATAGGCTTGCTAATATGCGTTATGGAATTCAACAGAAGCCCAGGTTAGATGTACTGCACATCTAACCTGGGCTTCTATTGGAATTCTATAACGCATATTAGCAAGCCCATTATCGCCGTTTTAGCGGCAGTTTCCTGCCGCTAAAACGGCGATAATTTTAACGTGGGTCTTGCTAATATGCCCCATTGTTTTAAAAAAAAAAAAATATTGAAGTATCAAATATTGAATTAAAAATATCGTCCTTAAAAAATATTGTTTGTTAGTGTTGTCAAAAATATCGGAAAAAATATATAGAATGTATAAAATATTGTTTTTTTAAAATATCGCCATAGTATTATTTTATATTAAAATATTGTTGTTTTTAATGTAATAATAGTTGTAGTATATTGTTGAAATAAAATAAATGTAATATAAATTTTAGGAGCGGGATGTTGGGTTTTTAGGGGATAAGGGTGGGGAGTGTTTTAAAATAATTGTAATTTTTTTTTTAGTAATTAAAATATTTTACATTTTAAAATATGAAATGTTGTTTTAGGAGCTGGATGTTGGGTTTTTAGGGGATAAGGGTGGGTAGTGTTTTAAAAATATTTTTTTTAATTTAGATTTAAAAAAAATAATTATAATTTCAATTATGAAATGTCGTTTTAGGAGCGGGATGTTGGGTTTTTAGGGGATAAGGTTGGGGAGTGTTTTAATATAATTTTTAAAAAATTTATAATAATTAAAATATTTGCAAATTAAAAATATTAAATGTTGTTATAGGAGCGGGATTTTGGCTTTTTAGTGGTTAAGGGTGGGGAGTGTTTAAAAAAAATTTTTTTAAATATTTTTTAAAATTTAAAAATTTATATTTTCAATTATGAAATGTTGTTTTAGGAGTGGGATGTTGGGTTTTAGGGGATAAGGGTGGGGAGTGTTTTAAAATAATTGTAAAAATTTTTTTAAATTAAATATTTAAAATTTTAAATTATGAAATGTTTTTTTATGAGCGTGATGTTGTGTTAGTAGGGGATAAAGGTGGGGAGTGTTTTTAAAAATTTGGAAGTTAAATTTCGAAATTTTAAAATGAATTTATGGCCAAAATAAATTTCTTTTGATTAGGAATTTTTTGTTTTTAGGGTTTAATGGTGGGGAGTTACTTTAAATGTTTTTTTTTTTTTAACTATATTTTTAATTTAAATAATAAAAATTAAAATATAGAGTTATTTGCAATGGGATGTTGGGATTATAGTGGATGATGGTGAGAAATGAAATTTTTATAGAAAATTAAAATGTAAATTGTAATTAAAAAATTTTTTTTTAATTATAAAATTTATAATTGCAAATTTGTGTTTATAGGGATGAGAGATGAAGAGTGTTTAGAAATATAATGTAATATTTTATTATATTTAAATTGTTTTAAATATTTATCCCAAAAAACAAAAAATATTTCTAATTAATAATTAATAATTGTACTTTTTATAAGTTTATTGATTTTTATTTTAAAATGTTAAAATTTTAAAATGGTTAAGTAATAAGAATGTAATAACTATTGGTTAAAAAATATTTAAATGTGGATTAATGCATTATATTTAGGGGCCGAATCCAATTCGGGCCGGAAAAAATACCGACCGACTCGGTACAGGAGCATAGTCCGACCGACACGTACTGGCGTTGCCCGACCTGGGAAGTACGATGAAATGCATGTGAATCACGACAGACTCGTACGGAACTCAAGGCGAACGACCGACCCGGACGGAAACAAGCTATCCGGCCGGGAAACCACGCGAATCGAACCGACCGACACGCACCAGGAATCAACCCGAACGAAACGTACCCGCGAACTCCGACCCGCGCAGTACGATGCAATGGGTGCAAAATCAGACCGATTCGCACGGAGCCCAAGCCGTACGACCGACACGCATACAAAACCCAGCCGAACAAACACAATACTCTGCGACCGACGCGTACGCTGCATATGAAACTGAGCTGAAACACAGCGGGAACGACTCGGAGAGGCGCGCACCAGATAACTGCAACGTCCTACTCGGTCAGAAGAACGACTCCTACATGCACAATAATCACAAATGAAAAAATACAAAAAAAGAGGGCCAAACAAGCAATGACAAAGCCAATAAATACAGGGTGTGAAAAAATGGAACAAGAACACACCCCCAACTCCACCTACATAAAGGCCACAAATCCCTACCATGATCCTTTGCAAATTCCACTGACCTGCCAGCACAGAACACCAGCAGACAGCAGACACACACACAGCTCATCCAACACAAAAGCCACACACCATTAGCACCTCAACAAATAGCACCCTCACACACACACAGCAAAACCTACACACACACACCCTCACCTGCACACACACACACATCAATCACCACCACCACCCATCACCATGCCCCTAAAGAAGAATCCAAAGTTCCTAGATAGTGAATTGGAAGTCATGGTAGACGAGATCCTGAGGGTAGAGCCACAGTTGTTTGGCACATTGGTCCAACAGACCCCCATGGCACAGAAAACCAAGATGTGGGCGAGGATCGTCGACAGGGTGAACGCACAATCACCATGTTTGCGCACAAAGGAAGACATCCAGAACAGGTGGTATGATGTGCGCAGGAGGGTCAGGGACCTACTGAAGAAGGATTACCTCCTGAGCCAGCACACCGGCAGTGGCCCTCCTGCCAAACCAGTATACCTCAGGCCCTGGGAGGAGAAGGTGCGGGCCATCCTACCACCAGTGAGCGTATATGGACTAACAAACATCCCAGAGCCTGGTGAGTACACAACTAATATACACAATATTGTGTGCCAATACACACACATCACTGTCAAGGGGATAGTCAAACCATGCACCCCTAGCAAATCAACAGCAACCAAAAGATAATCATCCCAAGAAGTGTATGTTAGTCAGATTAACACAATACATGCCATGTCATAGTGATATGTAACTGTGTCATGACATGTACAAACCCAATACCAAATAGAGCTAGGCAGTGGCACAAATCTAACTAACAAACACTGTCAGATATTTAGCCACCACTAGAACACCACCTCACAGGGAAGCTCACAGAAAGGAAGGAATCCTGTGTATGCTGGTGAAGTCAGTGTAGCCAAGAGCATGATGGGACTCGTAGTAACAGATAATGGGCAGCCTCACATTTGGACCATCAACACCACTCTGAACCATGCTCACAACACAGGGAGTGGAAAAGGACTGACAATATGGCTGACACTGGGTACTGCTGTGGGGAGCACAAGGCCCTGCTGGGAACTGGGCACCAACAAACAACAGGACCACACTGTCAGCCATCTTGCCATTGCTGTCACACTCACACACAGTGAAGTCCACTCAAAAGGAAGGAAGTATGGGCATGCTGGGAAGGGGGTGTAGGCAATAGCATGATGGGAGTTGTAGTCACAGATATTGCTCACCCACACAATTGGCCCATCAACACCACTCTGAACCATGCTCACATCACAGGGAGTGGATAAGGACTGACAAGATGGCTGACACTGGGTACTGCTGTGGGGAGCACAAGGCCCTGCTGGGAACTGTGCACCAACAAACAGCAGAACACCACTGCCTGACATCCTGAAAGCCAACTTGCACTCCCTGCAATGCAAGCATGTTGCATGGTGGGATATCTGGCTGGGTGGGAAGGAGGACTGACAGCACTGACCATAGTTACAAGCAGCTCTCCTCACACACCCCCTCAACACAAACTCCACATAACCCACCTGGGAGAATGCAATGCCTCACACACCAAATGAAGATCCCACAAAGAACCACCACCCTGGGTAATGCTGTGTGAAGCACAGGGACACTCTTGGGACTTGTAGCCAAACAAACGCAAGGACAACACTGTCAGCCTTCCTGTCAGCACAGGCACACTACCCCACAGGGAAGCAGAGTCAAAAGGAAGGAAGTACGGGCATGCTGGGAAGGGGGTGTAGGCAATAGCATGATGGGAGTTGTAGTCACAGATAATGCTCACCCACACAATTGGCCCATCAACACCACTCTGAACCATGCTCACATCACAGGGAGTGGATAAGGACTGACAAGATGGCTGACACTGGGTACTGCTGTGGGGAGCACAAGGCCCTGCTGGGAACTGTGCACCAACAAACAGCAGAACACCACTGCCTGACATCCTGAAAGCCAACTTGCACTCCCTGCAATGCAAGCATGTTGCATGGTGGGATATCTGGCTGGGTGGGAAGGAGGACTGACAGCACTGACCATAGTTACAAGCAGCTCTCCTCACACACCCCCTCAACACAAACTCCACATAACCCACCTGGGAGAATGCAATGCCTCACACACCAAATGAAGATCCCACAAAGAACCACCACCCTGGGTAATGATGTGTGAAGCACAGGGACACTCTTGGGACTTGTAGCCAAACAAACGCAAGGACAACACTGTCAGCCTTCCTGTCAGCACAGGCACACTACCCCACAGGGAAGCAGAGTCAAAAGGAAGGAAGTACGGGCATGCTGGGAAGGGGGTGTAGGCAATAGCATGATGGGAGTTGTAGTCACAGATATTGCTCACCCACACAATTGGCCCATCAACACCACTCTGAACCATGCTCACATCACAGGGAGTGGATAAGGACTGACAAGATGGCTGACACTGGGTACTGCTGTGGGGAGCACAAGGCCCTGCTGGGAACTGTGCACCAACAAACAGCAGAACACCACTGCCTGACATCCTGAAAGCCAACTTGCACTCCCTGCAATGCAAGCACGTTGCATGGTGGGATATCTGGCTGGGTGGGAAGGAGGACTGACAGCACTGACCATAGTTACAAGCAGCTCTCCTCACACACCCCTCAACACAAACTCCACATAACCCACCTGGGAGAATGCAATGCCTCACACACCAAATGAAGATCCCACAAAGAACCACCACCCTGGGTAATGCTGTGTGAAGCACAGGGACACTCTTGGGACTTGTAGCCAAACAAACGCAAGGACAACACTGTCAGCCTTCCTGTCAGCACAGGCACACTACCCCACAGGGAAGCAGAGTCAAAAGGAAGGAAGTACGGGCATGCTGGGAAGGGGGGTGTAGGCAATAGCATGATGGGAGTTGTAGTCACAGATAATGCTCACCCACACAATTGGCCCATCAACACCACTCTGAACCATGCTCACATCACAGGGAGTGGATAAGGACTGACAAGATGGCTGACACTGGGTACTGCTGTGGGGAGCACAAGGCCCTGCTGGGAACTGCGCACCAACAAACAACAGGACCACACTGTCAGCCATCTTGCCATTGCTGTCACACTCACACACAGTGAAGTCCACTCAAAAGGAAGGAAGTATGGGCATGCTGGGACGGGGGTGTAGGCAATAGCATGATGGGAGTTGTAGTCACAGATATTGCTCACCCTCACAATTGGCCCATCAACACCACTCTGAACCATGCTCACATCACAGGGAGTGGATAAGGACTGACAAGATGGCTGACACTGGGTACTGCTGTGGGGAGCACAAGGCCCTGCTGGGAACTGTGCACCAACAAACAGCAGAACACCACTGAATGACATCCTGAGAGTCAACCTGAACCCACTGCAAGGGTGGCATGCTTCATGGTGGGATAACTGGGCTAGGTGGAGAAGGATGGCCGGATGTCCACCAAATACAACCAATGCTGGCCATGCACACACCTCAACATTCACATTGAAATGCCCCAGGTATGCAGGACAATGTGCTACACCAATGTCAACCTCTTACTGTGACAACTTAGGACAATGCAATGTACATGCCCGCATCCAGAGGTACAGTCACAACTGTCAGGTGTGTGAACCATTGATGCCTGTAGAAACATAACATACAATGTGTGTCTCTTCCAAATACAGGTGATGATGATGGGGACACAGCAGCAGGCGAGGAGGAGTCCCTGTCCCAGGCTCCGGGGAACACTGAGCTCACTGGTGTGGAACAGCCTCTGCCCTCCTCGGATGGCGAAGACCTACCTGGCACCTCCGGTGTGAGTCATCATGCAGCACCAGCAGGACCAACATCTGCACCCCCTGCACCCACCCCTCCAACAACTGCCAACACACAGACCACCCCCGCCGACACGGACAGACCAAGGACCACCGATGATAACAGCACAGGGCCCCAGGCCCACCGTGGAGCAACGGACAACAACACCACTAACAACCCCCAAGGGGGCCTTGGGTCACCTGTGCGTGCCACTGCAGGTCCTGCACGTGTCGCCAGGGGTGGTGGGAGGGGTGGTAGACATAGGTCGCTGCTTGCAGAGGGGTCTGGACTGCATGATGACCCACAACTGGCACGCATCGCTGATGCGTACCAGGATAGCACCGGAGAGGTCAGACAGGTAGTGGGGATCCTCAAGGACATACAACAGCAGCAGGCTGCCCATCATGCCCGCTTGGACTCCCACATGTCCCGTGTGGAGACACACGTCTCGCATGGAGTCCAAGTGGGACACATTGCAAGAACTCACAGCGGTGCATAGGGACATATTGACATGCCTCCGCCAGATTAGCACCAACATGGCCACACCTCCCTGTGTGCCCACAACATCTGGTGCTGCAACAACTGACACCGCCACAGGGAGGGAGGAGGACTCTGGCGGAGACTCCCTGCACCGCAGCAGCCTGCACGTGAGGGTCCCCCCCAAAGAAGAGGGGTCGTCCGAGGAAGGAAAACTGAGAGGTTGATGGCCACGTACATCCCCCAGGAAGCCAACACCTGTTCCGGAAATTCTCCTTTGTGTGCAAACTTTTCACCCTGTCGAATGCAACACAACTCTCCCACATGACATGGGGAGTTCAAGTTGGACTAATGTATCATATGACTGTGGACTACACTCAGGACATTTCTGCTACCAAGACTTCCAACTCATCTGGGAACTTTGGATCACAATCCCAATGTACAGCACCCACCATCCTGTGCACTATACACACACACATTTCTGTAAATAAAATCACTAGTACACCATACTTGCCTCTGTTGTTATTCAAATGTGGATACTGTTATGGTGATGATGATCTGCTAAATTACACTGTGTATGCTAACTGCTACAGCAAGTACAACACCGTCATGTGAGTCATGGTGACGTGACACATATGAGGGAGACACACCACTAGGGCTACACAACACAGAGACACCAGGGCCATCGGACTCATCGCCTACAGTGATGTTGCCAGGAAATACTGTGGAATGCACAGACACCACACCTATTCAGAGTCTGTGTCAACTAGCCCACAGGTGCAGTAAGCAAATGTCAGTCAGATGTGTGACCACAGACAACGCACATCCCAAAGTGAAGCACAGGTTTATTACACATTTGCAACATGTTGTTTCCACTACAAATGCAAGGTAATCCCACGTGGCAGTGGCCACACAGTCAACAAGTGCAGAAGATATGAAGTCCAGGGGTGTGTGGCACATCACCTGTAGGAAACTACTGCTGCCACCCTGAAAGCTGAATCATGGTGTCGGGGGATCCAAGTTGACCAAAGTACTCAGTAAGCACCCTGTGAAGGACAGACATGACACACAGTTAAAAACACTGAAGAACAGGACAGAACTGCAATACTCATGCACAATACATGTCACAAGACAAGTACACAAAACCAAGTTAGCATGTCAAAACTGTTGGGGAGTACATACTACCTGTAAGGACACATTGCTGCACGCATCCAGTCAAGTAGCACATGGCCACACTCAAACAGCACCAGAGCACCACCCACACATATCATGCAAACTCACATCATTCACATTACATCTCCCTGGATACTCACATTCAGCTGAAGAAGTTGGTGATGAGCTGTGTGCGGACATCACCATCATCATCATCATCATCACTGGCATCGTGGTCCAGGCCAGGATCCTCCACAGGTGGCGGACGTTGGTCATCGTCATCCAGGATGAGAGGCAACTCCTTCCGCACTGCCAGGTTGTGTAGCATGCAGCAGACGATGACAATCTTGCACACCTTTGCTGGGGCATATGGGAGGGCCCCTCCTGTCTTGTCCAGGCAGCGGAAGCGGCTCTTCAGGAGACCAAAGGTCCGCTCAATGACTCTCCTGGTCCGACCATGTGCCTCATTGTAGCGCATCTGGGCTGGTGTCACAGGGTTCCTGAGGGGTGTCAGCAACCACGGCATGTTGGGGTATCCGGAGTCACCTACGGACAGACAAGTGCACATTAGCTGAGTTGGAAAAGTGGGCGGTATACTACAGAGCAGAACACACACAATGGTACAAAGTCAGTACACACCGACAAGCCAGGCACGCTGGTTCTGCATCTGTGCCATCATCCTCGGGATGCGACTACTCCTCATCACGTAGGCATTGTGTGCTGAACCAGGGAAATGGGCACACACATGTGTGATGGTCATATCTGCAAGACATACCACCAGAGCATTGATCGAATGGTAATGTTTCCGGTTCCGGTATGCCTGCTCATGTGCCTGTGGTGGTACCAAAGCCACATGTGTCCCATCAATGGAGCCAATGACATGTGGCATCCTCCCCAGGGCATAGAAGTCACTCTTGATGTCAGTGAGTTGTTGACGTGTAGGGAAATAGATGTACTGGTTCAGGCATCTCAACATTGCCTCCAAAACATAGCGTAGCACACAGCTGAACATAGTCTGTGACATCCCACCGGCAGTCGCCACAGTGTGTTGAAAGGTACCGGTGGCAAAGAAGTGTAGGGCTGCCATTACCTTCACCTTGGGGGTCAGCGCCGTAGGGTACGGCCGGCCAGGTTGCAAATGTGGTGCCAAGCGCACTGCCAAATCCTCAATCAGCTGCCTGGTGAAGCGGTACCGTCGGATGCTGTCACGTTCCACCATCGTTGCCAGGTCAGGGAATGGTCTATGGACAGCTGGAGCCCTGCAGTGCATAGGTTGAGGAAAGAAAGATTGTCAGTCACCCCACATATGTGCCATTCACCATACTCAATTTCACATGATACATCATTACGAGACACAAGTACCTGATGTGTGTGCCGTTCTGTAAGGACATGTATGGCACCTACATGGCCAACATCTAACATCACAGTTCTACATGTGTTGACAACAAGTTCCAGGTTGTGCTATGGGATATCATTAGGCTGTGTCACAGTACCCATGTACTGCTGTCACGTTCCACACACACACCACAGTGACATGTCTGGACAGATGCGCCACAGGCATCACAGCTCATTGACAGGTAGATTCCCAGTGACCCTGTCTTGCCACATGGACACTGGCATGACATGGCGTATCATGTACACGTCAGAAAAACAAACATGACTCCCACAGGTAGTGGCCCCTGTCGCCTACGCAGGACAGACATGGACGCCAGTGACGCACAACATCAAAGTCCATGCACAAACAACGTTGATGTGGAGACTGTCTCCCATCGTGCACATGGAATCAGAGACATCGGAAACACAACATGCACACAGACTGTGGAGGGACATCACTATTGTGGCAATGGGTCACCCTGTGACGTACATGCCTTCCCCCATGGGACCCTGGGGGTATGTGACATGTCACACACATACACAACATGGAAATGTGACCATGCCACATGCTCCAAAATGAACTGTTGCACATCACAGTGGTCATGTGCACAACACACAAAGGACCCTGTCCCCATTAACACATGCACAGCCTGGGTGTGGCTGCCCACAAGTGCCACCATAGAAACCACATGTTAACCCCCATACACAGAAAAGGTAATGCAGCCTTACATGCCTTAGAAAACAGTGTGGACTGGGTGTGGTGTTGTAGGTGTGCCCCTGGGTCTCTGGCAGGTATATGTGGCTGGCATACGTTCACCAGTGACAAGCATGGCGACATATGCGACTGACCTGTACAGGTACGCGTTGTACAGCAATGGCCCGATCGGTGTGCCCGGCCGGCCCATTGCATCTGTTGTGAGCGGGTACGCGTTGTACAGCAATGGACCGATCGGTGTGCCCGGCCGGCCCATTGCATCTGTTGTGAGCGGGTATGCGTTGTATCCCGAAATACGCGTTGTACAGCAATGGACCGATCAGTGTGCCCGACCGGCCCATTGCATCTGTTGTGAGCGGGTACGCGTTGTATCCCTTAATACGCGTTGTACAGCAATGGACCGATCGGTGTGCCCGGCCGGCACATTGCATCTGTTGTGAGCAGGTACGCGTTGTACAGCAATGGACCGATCGGTGTGCCCGGCCGGCCCATTGCATCTGTTGTGAGCGGGTACGCGTTGTATCCCGAAATACGCGTTGTACAGCAATGGACCGATCGGTGTGCCCGGCCGGCCCATTGCATCTGTTGTGAGCGGTACGCGTTGTATCCCGTAATAGCGTTGTACAGCAATGGACCGATCGGTGTGCCCGGTCGGCCTATTGCATCTGTTGTGAGCGGGTACGCGTTGTATCCCGAAATACGCGTTGTACAGCAATGGACCGATCGGTGTGCCCGGCCGGCCCATTGCATCTGTTGTGAGCGGGTACGCGTTGGCACAGCAATGGACCGATCGGTGTGCCCGGCCGGCCCATTGCATCTGTTGTGAGCGGGTACGCGTTGTATCCCGTAATACGTGTTGTACAGCAATGGACCGATCGGTGTGCCCGGCCGGCCCATTGCATCTGTTGTGAGCGGGTACGCGTTGTACAGCAATGGACCGATCGGTGTGCCCGGCCGGCCCATTGCATCTGTTGTGAGCGGGTACGCGTTGTATCCCGTAATACACGTTGTACAGCAATGGACCGATCGGTGTGCCCGGCCGGCCCATTGCATCTGTTGTGAGCGGGTACGTGTTGTACAGCAATGGACCGATCGGTGTGCCCGGCCGGCCCATTGCATCTGTTGTGAGCGGGTACGCGTTGTATCCCGAAATACGCGTTGTACAGCAATGGACCGATCGGTGTGCCCGGCCGGCCCATTGCATCTGTTGTGAGCGGGTACGCGTTGTATCCCGTAATACGCGTTGTACAGCAATGGACCGATCGGTGTGCCCGGCCGGCCAATTGCATCTGTTGTGAGCGGGTACGCGTTGTACAGCAATGGACCGATCGGTGTGCCCGGCCGGCCCATTGCATCTGTTGTGAGCGGGTACGCGTTGTATCCCGAAATACGCGTTGTACAGCAATGGACCGATCGGTGTGCCCGGCCGGCCCATTGCATCTGTTGTGAGCGGGTACGCGTTGTATCCCGTAATACGCGTTGTACAGCAATGGACCGATCGGTGTGCCCGGCCGGCCCATTGCATCTGTTGTGAGCGGGTACGCGTTGTACAGCAATGGACCGATCGGTGTGCCCGGCCGGCCCATTGCATCTGTTGTGAGCGGGTACGCGTTGTATCCCGAAATACGCGTTGTACAGCAATGGATCGAACGGTGCGCACACGTTGGCTGGGGCCTGGCATGGCAACGGACGCGTATTTGAAGCTTCAACGAGTCTGATGCAGTGAATTCAGTTGGCCAGCCACAACAATGTTGCAAAATCATGGGTGTCATGAACTTGGATTTTTGAAGGATGCTGTGGGCGTATATTAGTGCTGCTATTCCATGGATTGGTCAGATTCAAATGATGCAAACGACTTGGACCTATCACTTTGGACACATGGGACAGTATCTGCCTCTGCAGCACACATATAATGCTGGCTGTTCCCCTGAGAGCTCACTCGCCTGCACTACATGCTCCAGGACGACATCTGCCACCAACACTGCTGCTGTCTCTGCATCCTCTGGCTACTGCAATGGCACGTACTGTGGAGAGAGCCCCAGCCTTCAGCCTTGAGGAGAACCAGGCCCTGCTGGACAGCCTCCTTCCACAGTACAGCAAGCTGTATGGGACACCAGGGGAGCAGGTGAGTGTGCTGTCCACTGCCTTGCTAATTTTGCATGTTGTCTGACTAGCAGGACTTACAGTGTGCACACCACTGGCTAGCATGCTCACTGAGTAGTTCTGAGCCCCCAAAGTGTGTAGTTACATCCACTGAACAGGTACAGTGCAGTAACAGTGCATTCCAACAAGGTTTACTTTCCATGCAATGATACCATGTAGTAACTGCTGGCAAACTGTTCATAGCCATCGTTGCACTGCCTGTGTACATCATGTGCCCCAGTGATTGAGACATGTATATCCAACTGTGTGATGCACGGATATGTTGCATGTGTAGTAATGGCATTTTCACTTTGTCATCCTCACAGGTTGATGCCCACCAGAAGCAGAAAATCTGGCTGACCATCGCCCGGGCAGTAAGATCCGTGGGGGACTACAAGCGCCGGATCCGCAACTGCCAGAAGAGGTGGCAGGACCTTCGAGGCTGGACCCGGAGGATCGCAAGGGTCCAGCTGAAGCTGTCGCCTCCTCGCAGGAGGGGCGCGACACCGGACCCTGACCCCCCACATGCTCAGGATCCTGGCGGTGGTCTTCCCTGACCTGGATGGGCAGCTGAAGGCCAGACAGCAGCAAGGAGGGGGTGAGTCCATGACAGCACTGTGCACTTTGTCTGACATGCTATGTGCCCTCCTCTGGCCTGGTTAAACTTCCACAGTACATCAGTCTTGTGGTCCAGGACCCATGTCCCTCTATTGTGACATGCCCACTCCTCATCTGATACGCATATGTGTGGCCCTTACAGTCAGGAAATTGTGTCACTTGGGGACTGTGTCATTGCATTTTGCTTTGCTCAAGGTGGGGGACAGCATTTGTTCCGGTGACTATGTTGTGGGATTCATGGGTGGGTCAATTGCTCACACAATGCCCAAGTCCTGACATGTAATCTGGGTGTAACTTTGAAATGTGGTCCACTGCTGATCTGATTCACCACATGTCCCTGGGGTATTTGGCACACCCCCATGCTGTGGGTGGGAACAATATTTGGGCCTCAGGAGTATGTATATCAAGTGTGTCACACATGCTTAGACACCTGCCTACTGTCCAGGACTCATCCCTCTTACAGGTGGAGCTGGACAGTCATGCCTACTCCAGGGCATACAATAGACTCTGTACTCCCACTCCCGTGGATCATCTGACATGTTGTGATCAGTGACATGTTCCCTCAGGTGTCTGCCTCTGTGTCAGTGTGCTGTGGCTTCGTTGTCAGGCCTACTGGTATGTTTGTCGGTTAGGGTTCAGCATGCCATCTGAGATTTGACCATGTGAGACGATACTTCTGTGACTTATAGATGTTTGATCACTTGACTGTGCACACAGGTGTATGCGACTGTGACTTTCAGGCAGCTGTTATTCATTCACAGCACACTGTGAGGTGCTCAGGTTCTGGGAGTTGTGTTTCATGTCCCCCATATGTCCAATTGGCATGACGTGGACAAATACTAGTTCAGATGATGTGGTGTGTGGGGGATGGACATGTGCACTTGTCAGTTACATAACTTGCATTCCCCATGTCCTAGGATTGTGACACAGTGCATACTGTTGTTGGCAGGCTGCCATGGCCATGTGACTGGAGACAGTGATGTATGACTTTGCAGGCATGCCTGTGTCATGGCATTAAACTTCCTAAGAGTGATCCTGCAGGGGAGTGACATGTGCAACATGCACCCCATTGTGGCATGGACTATCCGGACATGGGTGCATCATGGTGTCTGGTGCTGGTATGCACCACATGCATTTCTATTTAGACTCTGGCCATCCCTTGCTCCGGACACCTGCACTGACTCAGTGGCAAGAGATGTGATGTGTGCATGTTAACATACTTCACTGTGTTCCCTGCAATGTCCAACAACTGTGTAGGTGGTGCATGTGTCCACACTGGGGTCTTACCATCAGACAGGCACCAGACAGATGGGTGCAAGGGCAGGAGGGGTGTGAGTCCCATGGTTGACCATCAGACTGACAATTGGCTTCTCCAAATCTGTGTGAGGAGTTTTGGCAATGTTCTACTAAGGATGCCAGGGCTGGCTCTGTAAGTGCTGTACTTACTGTGGTGTGTGCGGTCAGTGCAGGTGACTGATGTTTGTCTGTTTCCCTAATTGTTTGCAGATACATCCACGGCCACAGGAGGGGACAGCTCCACGGACCAGGAGGAGCAGTGGAGCCAGACTGGGTCAGCATCCGACGAGTGGTCAGAGGGACCCAGTGGCACGGAGGGCGAGGGGAGCCACACGAGGAGTCCTCAGCACCATCCACCTCAGCTGAGGACCACAGCAGCTCGGAAGATGACTCCCTTGTGGAGGCGGGTGTCAGCAGCCACCACACCCCCGCTAGTCTGTCTGGCCCCGCCACCACCACCACCAGCACCGCCCTCCCATTGGCTCCAATTCCAGACGTCCGTGGAGGCTCCCGTGTTCGGGAGCGTGTCTCCTTCGTGCCAGGCACCGCACCCCCTGCCCCTGTGTCCCCTGCTGCCCTGAGTGAGGATTCTATGTACCTACTTCAGCAGCTCCATGTAGGGCAGACAGCAATGCTGAGTGTCCTCCATGCACACACCACTCTGTTGACACAGCTGGTGTCGTTCATGGAGGGCATCTCGACGGGTATGTCTGCCCTACAGAGGAGCAATAAGTCCATGGACTCCTCCCTGACGGCAGCAGTGTCCCTCCTCCAGCAGTCCCTCCCACCTCCTACCTCTGCCCCATCCACACTTCCTGGCACCCTACCTGTCCAAAGCACATGCACACCTGCACATTCACCCAAGCACACAGACACGAGCAGCACAGACACACCCAAAAGAAAGGCAAGACGTGCACACAAGCATCCTCAGGGGACAGATACCACACACACAGGGGATGGGGAACAGACACACACACAGGCATCCACAGTCACTTCGCAGTCCTCCAAATCCTCTCCCTCCAAGACCCCTTCCCTTGCCTCACCTGCAACCCCACCTACACAGCAGGTCTTCCTGTGTAACCTCGGCCTCTTCCCCTCCGATCCTGCAGATCCGGCATACCGGGGGAAGAGGAAGTCCACCCATACAGAGGGGAGTGCCCCTCGCCCCCGGACACCCTCCCCTAGGCGCAGACAGACTGAGGACCCCATTCGGAAGTCCCCCCGGACCAGGAAGGGCAAGACCCCACCACCACCACCACGCAGCTCCACCACCCAGTCTCTCTCCTCCGTCCCCCAGGCCACCACTCCACAGGTTCCACCGCCACACCCTGCCCCAGGTTTCCCCACACACTGATACCGCATCCCCAAACTGCTTAGGCCCTCCCCCTGCCACTTGCTCTTCCACCCCCAACCCAGACGCTCAGCCTGTTTGTGCCACTGGTGTGGAGACCGGGTCCCCCCTCTGTCCTGCCCACCTCATCTGCCCCCCTTCCACTCCCTTGGAGGCATGCACTGCAGTGGAGTCCACAACCACCCCGTCTGACTCGGGCACTGCAGTGGTGCCGGCCCCCCCTGAGTCAGACACCTCCACTACAGTTGCTGGTGACACTCCTGCACCCACCACCCCTTCACTGCCTCACTCTGGCATCCCCTGATCCTGTCCCTGCGGTGCCTGGCCTGCCCCTTGTATGCCCCTCCAAGGGGGATGTCCCCTGTCCCTACCAGTGCAGGCAAGCAATGAGTGACAAGTTGTCACATATTACCCTGTTGGGACTGTGTATTTGGACTGGCCATTGGACTTAGTTTAATTTGGACTTCTGATTTTTTATTGACATTTGCTGATTAAAGCCTATTTTTGTTTACTTGTGGTTTTTCTTTTGATGTACATGATGTACATGGTTATCATCATGCATTTGCAGTTGTAATAGTGTTCAGATCAGGGAAATGAAGTGTTGCAGTGATGGACTCCATGTGGTCCATGGGATGTGTGTCCTGTTGTAGTCTGGATCTATGGCATCCTCTGCTGCAGTCTGAGGGTGTGATGTTCAGCATATGACACAGGGATGTACGTTTTGCATTTGTAAATTAACATCTTTGTCTTACAGTGATGCACATCTGGTGGGCTTACCACTGTTCAATGTTCCTATTTCCCTGACTGTGTGCCCATCTCCACTGGACATGCAGTTTAGCACACCAATGTTGAAGGACTCATCAGTGTATACAGTGCACCTTGCTTGACACGTGTTTTGGGTGTATGCAGATGACTGACGTGACACTCCCGTACCCAGGCTGATGTGAGCAGAGCCTTCAGTGTGTTGTAGTTGTTGACTCACTGACCGAGTGTTCTGCCGACATGTTTGAGTCGTGCACAGACAAGGCTTGGCACAGCGGACCTTCCACAGCAGTGGAGTGCCCTCATGGCAGTGTGTAATCCCGTGACATTGCCTGTGCCCGTGTTTTGTGTTGTGTAAGCATGTCTGTGCGTGTACCCTTCCCTTTTCCTACACAGGCTGTGTCCCTACGGATGTTCCTGTTTCTGATGCTTGCTGAGTTGTTCTGTGTTCATCAAGCATCTTGGACCTGGTTACTCCGGGATGTGGGTGCATGGCTAACTAAGGTTCATCAGGTTGTCATCCCAGGTTGTCTTTGTTGTCAGGGCTGGGGATGTGGGCAAACACAGATGGGACACATTCAGGATTCCCTTGGCACTTGTTGGTTCCACATGTCATGTAATTTACAGTCTATGGTAGCTTTCAGTGATTGTGACACGTTGTGTGTGTGACTGCTGCCACTCCTCAGGGTCAGAGCTGCAATGTTGGAAGTTGTGTACGTGTGTTCTTTGTGTGTCACCTTGTCTTCTTCATTGGTGTGTGACTATGGCCAGGATCCCATTGATTGTGGTGGATTTCACGTCATGCCCATGTACCGCGTAGTGTGCAGTGTGTCAGACATTCACGATTCTTGTTGACTGGCCATGTGTGATGGGTTTCTGCACCTTAGTTCCCCCCACCACCCCTGGGATTGTCATGGGTGCATGTGCAATGTCACCAGTCCATGTGAGCTTCACTGCTGCACATTGGTGGAGATCAAGGTGTGTGGTGTTGAGTGTGTGCAAATGTGAGTTGTTGCACGGCTAGACCCCTACCTCCATATTGGCCATGGCTGGCAGGCCGTGCTGTTTGATTTGTGCTTGTGTAGGTGTGATGGTAGTTTGTTGCTCAGGACACATGGCTGTGGTTCACAGTGTGAATGACATCTACCTTTGTCATCACAGTGGGATTATCATGCAGGGTAGTGTCACCACAATGTGGGGTCCCTGGGGGTTGTGCTGTGGTGGGTCTGTCTCTTGCTGTGTTAGTTGCTGTTCCTACTAGCTTGTGTGACATGTGTAATTTGGGCTCCCTCTCATCTAACAATGCCTCTTTGCCCACATAGGGGAATCCGATCCATGAGTTACTTTTGTATGGCACTGTATACACATCTGTGTAATTGGAATTCAGGCCTCCTCATGTGTTGTGTGGTTGTCTGGGGACACTGGCACACCCCCCCATCACCTGTTGTGTTTGATATGCAGTGTGGGTCTGCCTGTTTGTGTTTGTGTTTGTGCATTTGCACCACTGCATTGGCATATCTTGAGTGTGCCATTGGCTGTATGTTGTTTGGTGGCTTTCCCCTGCTGTCCCTGGTACTCCTAGGTCATCAGTCAGCCCAATAATCATGGTTTGTATGTCCCATTGCTGCCATGGTATGGTATTTGTTCACCTGACATCTACAGTCTCCCTAGGATATCTACATTTGTGTGTCCATTGGTGCAGATATGTGGGTCTGCATTATGATGGTCACTTCTGTCATTGTGTTATTTGTGAATGTTGACAATGTGAGCCCCCATGGGTGATGTTTGTATGCACATGGCCAAAGGTATGTTTTATTTGCACTGCACTGTTTGCCTCACCCAATCTATGTTGCTATGGGACACAAGCACTACTATGCCACTGATGTGTTTGTTGTTGTGTGACCAGGAATCATCCATGCAGTTTGGCTTTGGCAGCTTTTACCCAGACTACACTTCCCTTTGATCACTGTGGTGATGGGGCTTTGGGCCCCATTGCCACACTGTTCAAAAGGTGCATCAGCTATGGACCCCACACTTCCCTTCTGGTCACTGTGGTGATGGGGCTTTGGGCCCCATTGCCACACTGTTCAAAAGGTGCATCAGCTATGGACCCCACACTTCCCTTTTGATCACTGTGGTGATGGGGCTTTGGGCCCCATTGCCACACTGTTCAAAAGGTGCATCAGCTATGGACCCCACACTTCCCTTTTGGTCACTGTGGTGATGGGGCTTTGGGCCCCATTGCCACACTGTTCAAAAGGTGCATCAGCTATGGACCCCACACTTCCCTTTTGATCACTGTGGTGATGGGGCTTTGGGCCCCATTGCCACACTGTTCAAAAGGTGCATCAGCTATGGACCCCACACTTCCCTTTTGGTCACTGTGGTGATGGGGCTTTGGGCCCCATTGCCACACTGTTCAAAAGGTGCATCAGCTATGGACCCCACACTTCCCTTTTGATCACTGTGGTGATGGGGCTTTGGGCCCCATTGCCACACTGTTCAAAAGGTGCATCAGCTATGGACCCCACACCTACCTTTTGGTCACTGTGGTGATGGGGCTTTGGGCCCCATTGCCACACTGTTCAAAAGGTGCATCAGCTATGGACCCCACACCTACCTTTTGGTCACTGTGATGATGGGATGTTATACCCCATTCCCACAGTGGTTATGGTCTGCTTGCATTGTGGAGGCCACACACATTTATGTGTGACACATGTGCTAGGGGGTCACATTGTATGTTCAATGTCATGTTCAGTGTTGTAGGCATTTGTCACAGACTACACACGCTTGTCATGGTGTTGGGGGGGATGTAATTTTCAGACATTCCTTATGTGGGAGTAAGCTGGTTGTGTCATGCATTACCCATCCTATGAGTAGGGGTGGAGGTAGTGGCAGGCATCGAGCCCCCCCTGTGTGTGGTGGTGGTAGTCGCAGGCATCCAGCCCCCCTGAGGTAGGGGTGGTGGTGGTGGTAGGCATCCAGCCCCCTGAGGGTGGGGATGGTAGTAGTGACAGGCATCCAGGCACCCCTGAGTAGGGGTGGTGGTAGTGGTAGGCATCCAGCCCCCTGAGTAGGGGTGGTGGTAGTGGTGGCCATCCATCCCCTAAGGGTGGGGATGGTAGTAGTGACAGGCATCCAGCCACCCCTGAGTGGGGTGGTGGTAGTGGCAGGCATCCAGCCCCTAAGGGTGGGGATGGTAGTAGTGATGGGCATCCAGCCCCCCTGAGTAGGGGTGGTGGTAGTGGCAGGCATCCAGCCCCCTGAGTGGGGGTGGTGGTAGTGATAGGCATCCAGGCCCCCTGAGTAGGGGTGGTGGTGGTGGCAGGCATCCAGCCCCCCTGAGTAGGGGTGGTGGTAGTGGTAGGCATCCAGGCCCCCCTGAGTAGGGGTGGTGGTAGTGGTAGGCATCCATCCCCCTAAGGGTGGGGATGGTAGTAGTGACAGGCATCCAGCCCCCCTGAGTGGGGTGGTGGTAGTGGCAGGCATCCAGCCCCTATGGGTGTGTATGGCATTGGTGATGGCCATCCCACCCCTATGGTTCTGCTGTTGCTAGTGTACGTCATTTGTGCATCCCTATGTGTGTGTGACATATTTCGTGTACGTGTCGTTTGTTTGTATTGTTGGTGTTTGACTTACCGTCTGCGCCGTACGCGTCCGTGCCGATCCCGGTAATAGATGTAGAGTATAGGTAGGACCTGCGCAATGGGATTCATGCTTGGATCGTCTCGTTCGGGTTTCTCGTGTCTTCGAGTCGTACTCGTAGCAGGCTTGTTCGTCTCGTAGCCGTGGATCGTCTTGTGGCGCGAAACGGAGCTTATGTACGGCTCGCCCGGATGCTCAAACGTCCCGGACGTAGCGACGGGTTCGGCGCGTACGGAGTGCGCATTGTACTCGTCCGGCCGGAAGGTGCTGTGTATTTGCTTCCGTACGACTCGATTCGGCGTTTACGGATCCGGATCCGGCTCGGGCGGGGAACAGGAGCTGAATTGGGTAAGTACGGCTCGCTCGGAAACTGGGTTGTTATACGCATCGTACTTGTTCGTCCGGACGAATGTTCGAATCGGTCGGGAAACACGCAATCAGCTGGTTTTTTTTCCGGACGAATACTGTTAGGTGCGCTTCCGGCCAGGATCGGAATCGACCCCTTAGTCTATGAATTTGAGTTTAATAATATATAAAAATATTAATTTTTATGTAATTTATATAATATAAAGTTTAATGTCCAGCACCTTCCCTGAGTTAATAGTAGCTGGAGTGGTAATAGTAAATTATATAGGTTTAGTGTCCAGCACCTTCCTTGAATTAATACTAACTGGAGTGGGAATAGTTAATTATATATCTTTAATGTCCAGCACCTTCCCTGAATTAATAATAATTGGAGTGGGAAAAGTAAATTATATAGGTTTAGTGTCCAGCACCTTCCCTGAATTAATACTAACTGGAGTGGGAATAGTAAATTATATATCTTTAATGTCCAGCATTTTCCTTGAATTAATAGTAACTGGAGTGGGAATAGTAAAATATATTTTTTAGTGTCCAGCACCTTCCCTGACATAATACTAACTGGAGTGGGAATAGTAAATTATATAAGTTTAGGGGCCGATTCCGATCTGGGTCGGAAAGCTCTCCGACCGAGCCGGATCCGGAGTGTTTTCTGACCGAGCCGGAATCCTGCAGTCCGACCGAGTGAGTACGATGCGGCCGCATGCTGCCGGACTCGATTCGGTCGGACTCCCATTGAAGTCAATGGGAGCCGGTCGTACGATGCGTACATGGGCTCCCATTGACTGAATGGGTACGTCGCGAACAAGTGTGCCCCCTACAGTGGGTACGCGTCGGTGCAACCCGCACCGTACATACCTGTGTTGGGGAGACCCATGGGTCTCCCCCTGTGTGCGACTCGTAAGGCTACGGGTTTTGGGGGGTCCGGCACGGACCCCCAATGTCCCGCTCCGGGAGCTTTTTCGAGCCGGACGCTCCGACTCGAACCGGCTGTCCGACGCGTACATCGTACTCGCTCGGTCGTAAGACGTCTCCATTGCGTGGTGCGATTTGTTTCCGTACGAGTCGGTCGGAGCGGTTGGGATCCGGAAACGGTTCGGTCGGGACACACGCGTACAATCGCATCGTACTCACTCGCTCGTACAGCTGTACGAGTCGGTCGGAAAACAAGCGTACGGCTCGTACTTTTTCCGGCAGGATCCCGTTCGGAGAGCTTCCGACCGAGATCGGAATCGGCCCCTTAGTGTCCAGCACATTCCCTGAATTAATACTAACTGGAGTGGGAATAGTAATTTATATAAGTTTAGAGTCCAGCATCTTATTTGAATTAATATTAACTGGAGTTGGAATACTAAATTATATAGGTTTAGTGTCCAGCACCTTCCCTGACATAATACTAACTGGAGTGGGAATACAAAATTATATAGGTTTATTGTCCAGCACCTTCTTTGAATTAATATTAATTGGAGTGGGAATAGTAAATTATATTAGTTTAGTGTCCAGCACATTCCCTGACTTAAAACTAACTGGAGTGGGAATAGTAAATTATATAGGTTTAGTGTCCAGCACCTTCCCTGACTTAATACTAACTGGAGTGGGAATAGGAAATTATATAGGTTTAGGGGCCGATTCCGATCTGGGCCGGAAAACTCTCCGACCGAGCCGGATCCGGAACGATTTCCGACCGAGCCAGACTCCTGCAGTCCGACCGAGCGAGTACGATGCGGCCGCATGCTGCCGGACTCGATTCGGTCGGACTCCCATTGAAGTCAATGGGAGCCGGTCGTACGACGCGTACATGGGCTCCCAATGACTCAATGGGTACGTCGCGAACAAGTGCGCCCCCTACAGTGGGTACGCGTCGGTGCAACTCGCACCGTACATGCATGTTTAACCCTGTGTACGACTCGTATGGCTACGGGTGCAGGGGGGTCCGACGCGGACCCCCGAAGTCCGACTCCAGGAGCTTTTGCGAGCCGGACGCTCCGACTCGAAACGGCTGTCCGAATCGAGCATCGTACTGGCTCGGTCGTGAAACGTCTCCATTGCGCGCCACGGTTTGCTTGCGACCGAGTCGTACGGAGCGGTTCGGAGCCGGAAACGATTCGGACGGTGAATTCGCACTTGTTCGCATCGTACTTCGCTGTCCGGACCCGTGTACGAATCGGACAGAAAATCAGCCTCCGAACCCGATTCGGTGCCCTACCGACCGAGATCGGAATCGGCCCCTTAGTGCCCAGCATCTTCCCTGAATTAATTCTAACTGGAGTGGGAATAGTAAATTATATATCTTTAATATCCAGCCCCTCCCTGACTTCATACTAACTGGAGTGGGAATAGTAAATGATATAGGTTTAGTGTCCAGCACCTTCCCTGAATTAATACTAACTGGAGTGGGAATAGTAAATTATATATCTTTAATGTCCAGCACCTTCCCTGACTATATATTAATTGGAGTGGGAATAGTAAATTATATATCTTTAGTGTCCAGCACCTTCCCTGACTTAATACTAATTGGAGTGGGAATAGTAAATTATATAAGTTTAGTGTGCAGCACCTTCCCTGACTTAATACTACCTGCAGTGGGAATAGTAAATTATATAGGTTTATTGTCCAGCACCTTCCCTGAATTAATACTAAGTGGAGTGCGAATAGTAAATTATATATCTTTAATGTCCAGCACCTTCCTTGAGTATATATTAATTGGAGTAGGAATAGTAAAATATATAAGTTTAGTGTCCAGCACCTTCCCTGACTTAATACTAACTGGAGAGGGAATAGTAATTTATATAAGTTTAGTGTCCAGCACCTTACCTGACTTAATACTAACTTTAGTGGGAATAGTAAAATATATATCTTTAATGTTCAGCAACTTCACTCAGTGTATATTAATTGTAGTGGGAATAGTAAATTGTTTATGTGTAGTGTAGGGCATATAAATTTACTTTATACTAATTGGTGTAGAAATATTACATTATATATGTTTATAGGTGTGTGAGTTTAAAATGTTTTTATAATTTCTAGTAGTGATGGAAATGTGTAATATTTTATATTATCTTTACAATTATAATAATTATAATCATATATTGAGATGATATATATTAGTTAAAAAAATTGTACATTGCATTAAAATATACATTTAAGGAAAATATTTAATAATAATAACTTAATAGAAAAAAATAACACTTGTCAATTTTTAAATGATCTTTATTTTTTAATAATAAAATGCTTAGGTTAAAAAACATATTTTATTAAGGTAATTATATACAAGTGAGGAAATATACAAAATAAATACACATTTTTCTTCATGAAAAATAAAATAATTGGGATATATGTTTATTCACATGTATTATATTTTTGAACATACATGTTTTTAACATTTTTATATTTTAGAAGACAGGTATTTATCTTTTGTAGCAGAATTTTTTTTTGACATTTTACTTTATAACATTTTTGTAACATACATTATTTTTGCCATCTATTTTTACAGTTTTGTTTTTGCATTTTTAACATTTAGTAAATATATATATTTCATTTTAATGAAAAAATATCACATTATATATATTTTGCAAAACAAAAATCACATTGTCACTTGTTAATTATTTTTGAACATGTAATATATATTTTTAATTAATATTATTAATATATGAAATATTAATAATATTAATTATTACATTGTTAATTTTCATACAAACATGTTTTTCAAAAGGTAAGTTTTTATTTACCATTTAATACATTTTTAGGCATTTTTAGATAAGCATTGTAAATGATACAAATAAATAAATAATTATAATAATTATTAATATATTTTATATTAATTATTATTATAATTTTACAAAGTAGAAAAAAAATTAATTAATTTTTAACATATTACTGCACTATTCTAATATTTTTAGAAAATATAAAAGTTGTTTATTTATGACTGTATTATATGTTGTGACATTATTTTCTATGTGTTTTATGATTTAAGCAGCCATTTTTGTTTTACAGGTACTATTTTGTAACCGCTTACTGTTGCTTTGGGTCATTTCACAGGGGAGAAGCTCGCGGTTAGATGCTGCGTCGCGTTGAGCAAGGTAAGTGTAATTTTCTTTATTTAAACTAAGGGGGTCATTACGATGGCGGGCGGACAATGTCCGCCCGCCACCACAGCGGAATGCGGGACCGTCCGCAAGTGGTGCGGCGGTCCCGCACATGCTATTAGGATGCCACCGTGGCGGTGGCAAGCCCTATCCACAGCATTGTGGCACGTTGTGCATATGTATGCACAACGTGACAGGGACCGCGCGGTGCCTGCCACCTTGTGCATACATATGCAGGAGTGCACCCCCCACCCCCCAATTCCCTGGGGGCCCGCTATGGGCCCCCAATAGAAAAGGCAACGCCGCCACGGAAAGGCACATCCCCGCACGTATCCTAATATGGATGGCGGTGTCTAACAGACACCGCCACCATATTAATACCTTTTCCGCCCGGTCGACTTGTGGACCGGGCGGAAAAGCGGCGGACGGTCTTCCCGTCCGCCGCGGTACCCCCCGCCATACTAATATGGCGGGGGGAAAATGTGTGGCGGGCGGAGGGAAATAGCGGGCGGATCGCCACCGCCATACGGGCGGTGGCGATCCGCCCGCTATCCTAATGACCCCCTAAGTTTTTACTTGTATTTGAATGTAGTTAGGTGGTAGGTAGTATATGTAGTGTTAGGTCGTTGTGTTTTTGGTGTGTTTTAGTTGTTAGTTATGTTTTAGCGAGATCTCTAGAGTTTGTGTTTGAGGCCTAGTGTAGAAAGGGAGAACCTTGTCCATGCGTCCCAAACTGGGTTTCGCCCAGGACATGGGACAGAAACTGCTTTACTAGCAGTCGTCGAGGATTCCAGAAGGATCCTCGATGCAGGAGGCTCTCTGGCCGTGCTTCTTTTAGATCTTAGCGCGGCCTTTGATACGGTTAATCACCGTATTTTAATCCAACGGCTTCAGGATTTGGGTATTACTGGAACTGCTCTGGATTGGCTGCGCTCCTTTCTGGAGAACAGATACTTCCAAGTAGTCGATGGTGAGGCTACATCCACTCCCCGACCTCTTCATTGTGGGGTTCCTCAGGGGTCGTCCTTGAGCCCCACTCTTTTTAATGTTTACATGGCTCCTCTTGCTGACATTGTTCTTCCATTTGGGGTGCAAATTGTCACTTATGCCGACGACACTCAATTGGTCGTCGCTTTGAACCACACCAATAAAGCATCTACTTGTCTTGGCCCATGTCTCGAGGAAGTGATGAGATGGATGAAACATTCCCATCTTAAACTTAATGGAGACAAGACTGAGCTTATGCTCCTTGGCAAATCCTCCCTCTCTGAAATAGCTTCTATTTGGCCTATTTGTATGGGCCCCATGCTGGCCCCTAAATCAGAGATAAAGAGCCTTGGTGTCTGGCTTGACTCTGAGCTCGGTTTTAAAATCCAAGCCAGAAAGGTTGTTGCCTCTTGTTTTGGCATTCTAAGAATGCTGCGCAAAGTGCTTCCTTTGCTACCCCTTCAGGTCAGAAAGCTTGTAGTCCAATCACTTATTCTATCTCGTTTGGACTACGGAAATGCACTGTACCTTGCTGCCCCTAGCCTGGTGCTGGCCAAACTTCAAACTGTGCAGAACTGTGCCGCTAGGATTCTTATGGGAATTCATAGTCGCCAAACTGCAAGGCCTGCCCTAAAGGCTCTCCATTGGCTTCCAGTTTTGGAAAGAGTCAATTTTAAAGCTCTGTGTATTACTCACAGGCTGATAGGACCTCCTATTATCTCCTCCTTGATCCAGCCCTATTTAGCCACTAGGGACCTTCGCTCAAATAATCTCCATTTGGCGTCTGTGCCCAGAGTTAAGAAGGCCCGTAGCGGCGGACGTCTTTTCTCCTACAACGCCGCTAAACTGTGGAACTCACTTCCTCTGCAGCTCCGAAAGGAACCCAACTACATGTCATTCCGTAAGATGCTTAAAACTTGGCTTTTCCCCAATTGATCGTGTCACAGCTGTTTCGACTTGCCCTCAGCGCTGGGATGCCCGCGGGTAACTATGCGCTTTATAAATATCACTTTCATTTCATTTCATTTCATTTCATTTCATATGTATAGAAATGTGTGTATATGGTATTAAAGTGTTTTTACATGTAATTTATTATAGTGTATGTGTATGTTTGTGTGGGTGGGAATGTTTATTTGCATTTTTACAGGTTTCGTTATCGGAATCGCGTTTTGGAGAGGATAGAGTTTTTTTTTATTAAGAAGTGTGTATTAGTATTTTATATTAATATTTATTTAACACTTTCTTAATTTTTCGGGTTTTCCTGGAGCGTTTCTTTTTTTAAGAAATATTTTCGGGTTTTTTATGGTTTAATTCCGTTGGATTTATCGACCCTGGATTTACCTTTTGGAACAGTTGTATTTTTACATTTTTTTGGGGGTTAATTTTTACATTAATTTGGATTGAGAGATACCTGGATGGATGAACGATGTTTGGATTACGTTTTCTTTGGCTACAGAAACTGTAAGTAATTTATTTTATAATTGTGGGAGGGCAATGTTGAGGATAATATTTTATATATGTGTTATTTTTTGTAAAATGTAATTAAGATGTCAATATATATTTATATTATTAAATTAAATATATATGACAAATTATTTATATTTTACAAAGTTAAGAAAAATTATATGTACAGTTACAGTTTTTGTTTTGCAAGAAAGCTATTTTAAATTATTTTAGATTAGTAATTTAAAGTATCGTTTTAGCTATTAGTGATAGGTATTCTAGGCCTTTTGTGGTTGGGTATAGTGTTACCTGACTTTGTAGTAATTCGTACATTTTTTTGGTTTGTTTGGTGAGTTTAGGGCCTTTTTGGGTCACAGATTGTTCCATTCTAAGTTCCTGATAACTTTGGGGCCTATTACGATGGCGGTCGGATGTCGACCGCCCGGCCGGCGGCAGTGCCCGCCGGACCGGCGGTGGAGATCCGCCCGCAAGCCAGAAAACCGCCGGTCCGATTAGGATGGCGGTGGCGACCGCGGCGGTGGGAAATTCCGACCGCCGCTTTTCCGCCGCTCGCCATCCGCACTCCTGCCTGGTGGGCGGAAAAGGACCGGGATAATGGTGGCGGTGCAAAGCAGGCTCCGCCGGCACGATTATAATGCCGGCGGTAGCCAGCCTTTCCGCAGCGGTCAGACCGCCATGGAAAGGCATGCGGAGATTGTCTTCCGGGGGCCCGTGGCGGGCCCCCAATGTTTGGGGGGGATGAGGGTGCACTGGGGGGGTACCCATGGCCCCCCCCGAAATTCCCCTGTACCAGGTGGCAGGACACTGCAGTGACTGCCACGTAGTGCAGGGAAATGCTGGACATGCCCATTTGGACATCGCGGCGGTGCTGCGGGTAGCAGCAACCGCCGCAATGTTAAGGCCCGCGATCCAACCGCCGCGGTCGGATTTCGAGCGCGGGTCATCGTAATTCGACCGGCGGTAATGCCACGGACCATGCGGGCGGTCTTTTCCCGCTACCATGGCGGTCGGGGAGGTTTTCCGACCACCATCGTAATGACCCCCTTTGTTCTTTTTGGAGGGCTTGGAGTAGTTTATGTAGGGTAGGTATCCCTCTCCCTGTTGTTGATTGGAAGGCATTATGCCATCCTTCAACAGCATTGTTGGTTTTGGCTTGTTTGTTTAGTGTGCTCAAGTACACATTCCACCATGGAATGTGGAATTTGGGTAGTCTTCTGTGGCCTGATCTGTGGAGTCTTCCCACCCAGGTATCTTCGAAGTAATCTAAAAGTGGGCTTAGTTTTTCTTCATTTCTTTTATAGTAGGGGCTTTCTATTAGGAGGTTATAGTGTTCTGCTACCTCAGTTACTGGGACATAGGCCAGTGCAATCAGTTTTTTTACTTGATATGCAAAACTACTGTTAGTTGCATATTCCACACTTAGGAGGTCATTACGATGACGGGCGGACAAAGTCCGCCCGCCACCGTAGCGGTGAATGGGACCGTCCGCCATAGGAGCGGCGGTCCCACAGCGAGTATTAGGATGCCACCGCCACGGTGGCGGTGGTATCCCCTATTCCCAACATTGTGGCGGGCGGTGTTCACAGCACCGCCCGCCACAATGCTGGGAATGCACGTCGTGCATTGGCATGCACAAGGTGACAGGCACCGCGCGGTGCCTGCCACCTTGCCCATGCCAATGCAGGGGGGTACCATAGGTACCCCCCATGTGCACCCCCCACCCCCCAACATCCTGGGGGCCCGCTACGGGCCCCCAACTGCGAAGACCATATGCCTTTCCATGGCGCCATGGAAAGGCTGCTCTCCGCATTCATCCTAATATGGATGGCGGTGTCTTGCAGACACCGCCACCATATTATTGCCCTTTTCCGCCCGGTCCCCTGTTGGACCGGCGGAAAACCGGCGGACGGTCATTCCGTCCGCCGGGCTCCCTCCCGCCATCGTAATGTGGCGGGGGAAAATGGCATGCGGGCGGAGGGGAATGGCGGGCGGATCGCCACCGCCATAAGGGCGGTGGCGATCCACCAGTCATCGTAATGACCCTCTTAGGGTTGACTTTTGCAGATGTTTCCATAGGCATTGATTAAAATGGTAATAGCAACCCTGGATTGCTGTATGTGGGTAGCATTTTAGTATAGTATTAATCATGGCTTGCTCAAAATCAATAATTTTTTTCTGGGGAAAATAATTATTGGTTTTATCTTTTAATTGGTTTAGAATTTCAAGGTAGGTAACTTGTTGTTTATTGGGGAGTAGGGTATAGATAAATGGAATATTAGTATTTTGAAAAAAAACATGTATTGTGTACAACTGATAACATGATTTGGGACAAATTTTGAAGGTCCCATCCATCATCCAGGTGTTACATTGTTGTAATTTAAGTAAATTGTTTGCAGTAGCAAACATAATAATTCTTTTATGTTTGCATTTATTATCAAATAGTATAAATGGTTCATTACTGTGTGTTATACTTAGTTCAGGGGAATCTCTACCTCTTGAAAGGTTTTAGGGGCAGGTGTAGTAGTTGTAGTGGCTTTCTTTTGTCTAGCTATTGTCCTTTTTAAAGAATCAATAGAGGGTAATTGGCTAGATGCATGTTGGGGTACTCTTAGTAACTGCTCTTTTAGTATTTCTGTGGTAGGTCTATCTGTACTAGTGCTAGCTTCTTTTATTGTTTCAAGAGCATCTCTTACTTCAATCTCAGTTACATTTGGGGGGTGGTTATGTTCTTTTACAGATACAACAGTAGTTTCCTGTGTAACAGCTCTTCCATAGAATTTATTCGAATAATTTTTGCTGCATTTCCAAAATACTTTTAAACCAGTTTGTTTTTCTTGTTTGTACACATAACCCATATAACACAATAACATTTTCCCTTTTTGCGACGTAATAAATTGTGCGCCTTCAGTCATGGTGGTCTTTTTAGTTCTAAGGAAAATATTTATAAAAATTAATTGAAATAATACTGTATAGTTTTTAAGTAAATATATATACATTTCTTTGCATATACTTACAATGTTGCTGTTGATGTCAGTAAAGATGATGTTGAATATTTTTCAAACTTCTATTTTCGTTTTCTTGAAGATGTTTCTGTTGGGAAGAAAACATATAATGTTAATATTTTTGTTTTATTGTGTTGTAGGTGATGGGGACATTGTGGATAAGTGGGTTTTTGGGTGGGCATTTTATGGAGTTGCTCTATATATAATTATAATATACTTACTTTTTTAGTAACTTTATTGTTGATGCAGCAGAAGTAGTTTTTGTTCCTTTTTAGAAGGTATCTGTAGAGGAGATATACGTTTAAGAGAGATATATTAGTGAATTATATTTTTATATATTTTTTGGTGAAGACTATAAGTAGTGTTTTATTCTAACTGCAGTTTTACTTACTTAGGGGGTCATTACGATGGCGGACGGAAAAAAATCCGACCGCCAAGGTAGCGGAAAATCACCGTCCGCAGGTACTGCGGAAACACCGCCGACCCTATTAGGATCAACCGCCAAAATATTCCGACCGTGGCGGTAGGAGGCATCGAAAAACCGCCCGGAGAGGGCAGAGAAAGTGAAAATTCAACCGCGACGGTCGGTAACATAGCGGAAACACATCAACCCGCCGCCAGACATGGGAGTGACCGCCAATGATATTATGATATCCCCGATGTCACAGCGGTACGTTCCACTGTTTCCGTCCGCCGCGGTCGCTAACAGTAATGAATGTGAGATACGGCGGAAGGCCTGCAGCACAGCCATCGCTGCGGATGCTCCGCCAAAAAAATGGCAGCCAAGTAAAAAAAATACACAAAAAGGCCACCAAATGCACACAGGCAACTAGCCCTGCCCCCAAAATAACCTGAAACATCCCAATGACACACCCCCATGGCAAAATCAAATATACAAATCACAGGACAACCCACACAGCACACCTGAACTGCATTACACCATCTTGACACACCCACATAGCTGAGTATAAAACCAGCCCCTTCCCTGACCACAATCCTTTGCACTACTCCAGCCCTGAAGGAACCAAACCCTGCAGCACATTGGATTGGCAAAACACCACACATCTCACCAGCGCAACAACACACACACCACCTACACCACCCTCACAACTGCACCCCAAAACATCAGCACAGCACACACCATGGCACCACAGAAAATGCCAAAATTCACTGACACTGAGTTGACAGTAATGGTAGATGAGATAATCAGAGTAGAACCCCCAACTCTTTGGCAGCATGGTCCAACAGACACCATTAGCCACAAGAACAAACATGTGGGCAAGGATAGTGGGCAAGATCAATGCAGTAGGGAATGTGCCCCGCAACAAGAATGAAATCATGAGGCAGTGGCATGACCTGAAGAGTGTTGTCAAGAAGAGGAGGGCCAAGAACCGTGAGCTGGCTGAGGCGACTGGTGGAGGCCCTCCCATCCCACCAAAACCGTTCACTGCTTGGGAGGAGAAGGTGCTTGCCATACTGCATCCAGAGACTCTTGAAGGAATACCAAGGGGGAGTGGAGGCTGGTAAGTACCAACTAATGTATACCATGAAACTGCCATGTACTGTCTTGCACAACTACAAAGATACATCCCTGAGGCACAAGTACACACATCTGCACCCCAAAAACACACACAGGTCACACTGATTTTACATCCACCCCACCTCAAACATCACAAAGGTAGACAACATCTACTGTGTTGTATGTGTCCAGGCAAACAGCACTACAACTCCCACCAGGCCCCCTGTCCCACAGCTGAGCAGGATGGACTACTCCCCCCACCCTCAACCATGTGGCAGTCATTGTGTGCTACACCCTCACCTAACAGGTAGGTAGCCATCTTTCCAGGGAGGTGTCTTTGGAATAGGGAGGCCTGCACTACAACTCCCACCAGGCCCCCTGTCCCACAGCTGAGCAGGATGGACTACTCCCCCCACAACCATGTGGCAGTCATTGTGTGCTACACCCTCACCTAACAGGTAGGTAGCCATCTTTCCAGGGAGGTGTCTTTGGAATAGGGAGGCCTGCACTACAACTCCCACCAGGCCCCCTGTCCCACAGCTGAGCAGGATGGACTACTCCCCCACCCACAACCATGTGGCAGTCATTGTGTGCTACACCCTCACCTAACAGGTAGGTAGCCATCTTTCCAGGGAGGTGTCTTTGGAATAGGGAGGCCTGCACTACAATTCCCACCAGGCCCCCTGTCCCACAGCTGAGCAGGATGGACTACTCCCCCCACACAACCATGTGGCAGTCATTGTGTGCTACACCCTCACCTAACAGGTAGGTAGCCATCTTTCCAGGGAGGTGTCTTTGGAATAGGGAGGCCTGCACTACAACTCCCACCAGGCCCCCTGTCCCACAGCTGAGCAGGATGGACTACTCACCCCACCCACAACCATGTGGCAGTCATTGTGTGCTACACCCTCACCTAACAGGTAGGTAGTCATCTTTCCAGGGAGGTGTCTTTGGAATAGGGAGGCCTGCACTACAACTCCCACCAGGCCACCTGTCCCACAGCTGAGCAGGATGGACTACTCCCCCCCACCCACAACCATGTGGCAGTCATTGTGTGCTACACCCTCACCTAACAGGTAGGTAGCCATCTTTCCAGGGAGGTGTCTTTGGAATAGGGAGGCCTGCACTACAATTCCAACCAGGCCTCCTTGTCCCACAGCTGAGCAGGATGGACTACTCCCCCCACCCACAACCATGTGGCAGTCATTGTGTGCTACACCCTCACCTAACAGGTAGGTAGCCATCTTTCCAGGGAGGTGTCTTTGGAATAGGGAGGCCTGCACTACAACTCCCACCAGGCCCCCTGTCCCACAGATGAGCAGGATGGACTACTCCCCCCACCTACAACCATGTGGCAGTCATTGTGTGCTACACCCTACCTAACAGGTAGGTAGCCATCTTTCCAGGGAGGTGTCTTTGGAATAGGGAGGCCTGCGCCACAACTCCCACCAGGCACACCCTGCCCCATCCCTCAGCAGGATGGAGCACTCCCTCCCACCCAGAAGCATGTCTCAGCTATTGTGTTCTTCACCCTCAGCTAACAGGTAGGTAGCCATCTTTCCAGGGAGGTGTCTTTGGAATAGGGAGGCCTGCACCACAACTCCCACCAGGCACACCCTGCCCCATCCCTCAGCAGGATGGAACACTCCCTCCCACCCAGAAGCATATCTCAGCTATTGTGTTCTTCACCCTCACCTAACAGGTAGGTAGCTATCTTTCCAGGGAGGTGTCTTTGGAATAGGGAGCCAGCAATACAACTCCCACCAGGCCCCCTTGTCCCACAGCTGAGCAGGATGGACTACTCCACCCACCCACAACCATGTGGCAGTCATTGTGTGCTACACCCTCACCTAACAGGTAGGTAGCTATCTTTCCAGGGAGGTGTCTTTGGAATAGGGAGGCCAGCACTACAACTCCCACCAGGCCCCCTTGTCCCACAGCTGAGCAGGATGGACTACTCCCCCCACCCACAACCATGTGGCAGTCATTGTGTGCTACACCCTCACCTAACAGGTAGGTAGCCATCTTTCCAGGGAGGTGTCTTTGGAATAGGGAGGCCTGCACCACACCTCCCACCAGGCACACCCTGACCCATCCCTCAGTAGGATGGAGCACTCCTTCCCACCCAGGAGCATGTCTCAGCTATTGTGTTCTTCACCCTCAGCTAACAGGTAGGTAGCCATCTTTCCAGGGAGGTGTCTTTGGAATAGGGAGGCCTGCACTACAACTCCCACCAGGCCCCCTTGTCCCACAGCTGAGCAGGACGGACTACTCCCCCCACCCACAACCATGTGGCAGTCATTGTGTGCTACACCCTCACCTAACAGGTAGGTAGCCATCTTTCCAGGGAGGTGTCTTTGGAATAGGGAGGCCTGCACTACAACTCCCACCAGGCCCCCTTGTCCCACAGCTCAGCAGGATGGACTACTCCCATCACCCACAACCATGTGGCAGTCATTGTGTGCTACACCCTCACCTAACAGGTAGGTAGCCATCTTTCCAGGGAGGTGTCTTTGGAATAGGGAGGCCTGCACTACAATTCCAACCAGGCCTCCTTGTCCCACAGCTGAGCAGGATGGACTACTCCCCCACCCACAACCATGTGGCAGTCATTGTGTGCTACACCCTCACCTAACAGGTAGGTAGCCATCTTTCCAGGGAGGTGTCTTTGGAATAGGGAGGCCTGCACTACAACTCCCACCAGGCCCCCTGTCCCACAGCTGAGCAGGATGGACTACTCCCCCACCCACAACCATGTGGCAGTCATTGTGTGCTACACCCTACCTAACAGGTAGGTAGCCATCTTTCCAGGGAGGTGTCTTTGGAATAGGGAGGCCTGCGCCACAACTCCCACCAGGCACACCCTGCCCCATCCCTCAGCAGGATGGAGCACTCCCTCCCACCCAGAAGCATGTCTCAGCTATTGTGTTCTTCACCCTCAGCTAACAGGTAGGTAGCCATCTTTCCAGGGAGGTGTCTTTGGAATAGGGAGGCCTGCACCACAACTCCCACCAGGCACACCCTGCCCCATCCCTCAGCAGGATGGAACACTCCCTCCCACCCAGAAGCATATCTCAGCTATTGTGTTCTTCACCCTCACCTAACAGGTAGGTAGCTATCTTTCCAGGGAGGTGTCTTTGGAATAGGGAGCCAGCAATACAACTCCCACCAGGCCCCCTTGTCCCTCAGCTGAGCAGGATGGACTACTCCACCCACCCACAACCTTGTGGCAGTCATTGTGTGCTACACCCTCACCTAACAGGTAGGTAGCTATCTTTCCAGGGAGGTGTCTTTGGAATAGGGAGGCCAGCACTACAACTCCCACCAGGCCCCCTTGTCCCACAGCTGAGCAGGATGGACTACTCCCCCCACCCACAACCATGTGGCAGTCATTGTGTGCTACACCCTCACCTAACAGGTAGGTAGCCATCTTTCCAGGGAGGTGTCTTTGGAATAGGGAGGCCTGCACCACACCTCCCACCAGGCACACCCTGCCCCATCCCTCAGTAGGATGGAGCACTCCTTCCCACCCAGGAGCATGTCTCAGCTATTGTGTTCTTCACCCTCAGCTAACAGGTAGGTAGCCATCTTTCCAGGGAGGTGTCTTTGGAATAGGGAGGCCTGCACTACAACTCCCACCAGGCCCCCTTGTCCCACAGCTGAGCAGGACGGACTACTCCCCCCACCCACAACCATGTGGCAGTCATTGTGTGCTACACCCTCACCTAACAGGTAGGTAGCCATCTTTCCAGGGAGGTGTCTTTGGAATAGGGAGGCCTGCACCACAACTCCCACCAGGCACACCCTGCCCCATCCCTCAGCAGGATGGAGCACTCCTTCCCACCCAGAAGCATGTCTCAGCTATTGTGTTCTTCACCCTCAGCTAACAGATAGGTAGCCATCTTTCCAGGGAGGTGTCTTTGGAATAGGGAGGCCTGCACCACAACTCCCACCAGGCACACCCTACCCCATCCCTCAGCAGGATGGAGCACTCCCTCCCACCCAGAAAGCATGTCTCAGTCATTGTGTGCTACACCCTCACCTAATAGGTAGGTAGCCATCTTTCCAGGGAGGTGTCTTTGGAATAGGGAGGCCTGCACTACAACTCCCACCAGGCCCCCTTGTCCCACAGCTGAGCAGGATGGACTACTCCCCCACCCACAACCATGTGGCAGTCATTGTGTGCTACACCCTCACCTAACAGGTAGGTAGCCATCTTTCCAGGGAGGTGTCTTTGGAATAGGAGGCCTGCACTACAACTCCCACCAGGCCCCCTTGTCCCACAGCTGAGCAGGATGGACTATTCCCCCACCCACAACCCTGTGGCAGTCATTGTGTGCTACACCCTCACCTAACAGGTAGGTAGCCATCTTTCCAGGGAGGTGTCTTTGGAATAGGGAGGCCTACACTACAACTCCCACCAGGCCCCCTGTCCCACAGCTGAGCAGGATGGACTACTCCCCCACCCACAACCATGTGGCAGTCATTGTGTGCTACACCCTCACCTAACAGGTAGGTAGCCATCTTTCCAGGGAGGTGTCTTTGGAATAGGGAGGCCTGCACTACAACTCCCACCAGGCACACCCTGCCCCATCCCTCAGCAGGAAGGAGCACTCCCTCCCACCCAGAAGCATGTGGTAGAAAGTCCACCCAAAAGATGCCAACTGTACAGGTAAGCAGCCAGTGCATGCACCCCACCATTCCTCAACGAAAGCATTGAGCTAATGCCAACACAATGCCACACATCACAACAAAATACACCCCAATTACATACCATTTGACAGAATGCAGATAGTGATGCGTATGTAACTGTGACAGAAACAGAACTGTGACTCAACTAAACCCATGTGTAAGCAAATCAGGGACCAAATATGCACTGCACAGAATGCTATGTGCAAATTGCATGGGTGCTGAGCATGAAGGACCATAGTAACAATGAAAAGGCATGGCCTGTCGAGCAAATAAATACAAGCACAGAACATCACAAAGGTATGCATGAGATAACAATGTGACAATGTCTAGTACATGTGCATATGTAACATCTGTCGGGAAGTGTAATCATCCTCGATGCATCACATCAAGTTGCATGGCAGCCAGTTGTCAGATGACAACTCATCAGTTCCATACAAAGAGTGTCAAGTTGGGCATGGCATCCAATGACTTGTCACACCATGGAACAAGATGTATGCACCTCCACATCATGTCATGACGAACAACACTGTGCAGACATTCAACTCATGAAATACGTAACTGTGTGTTGCATAACATGTAAATAAGAGACATCAAACACAGCAAGCCATATGGCTGTAAGTCAATGACCATGTACCCTCTGTTCCACAGGTGATCAACAACTGACTGCAGAGGACAACAACCTCAACCTGCAGAGCCAGTCTCCTCCCCCAGAACATGGACACTCGGATGCGAAGTCCCTGGATTCTTTGGATGAGGAGCTCCAAGCCAGACCATCTGGTGTGCCAGGGCGCAACCGGTCACATGACCCCACTGCCCCCCCACCATCAGCAACAACAACAACGCTGACCCCTGCTGGAACGACCTGTGCCGCCACCACCACCACCACCACCACCACTACCACCTTTGCCTGCAACATTCGCCCAGCCACAGAGGATGCCCAGCCCACACCAACAACTGTGGAGGGCAGGCGTGTAGCTAGAGTGGTGAGGCAACAGGTCAGTGATAGCAGGGCAGGTGCGAGGACAAGTGGGACTCCAACAACACCGGACACTGTGACCGAAGCCCTGGCTAACATCACCAGAGTTGTGGGTGCCTATGAACGCACACAGGCACAAATGGGCCAGGCCCACGAAGATGCCCTGGAGCACCAACGTCTGCTGAGGTCCATGGACAACCGTATGGGACAAATCATGGACCTCATGGGCCAGTTAGTGGCGGTACTGAGGGACATACCAGTGCCACAGACCACACCTCCACCTCCCCCCGTTGCCACGCAGGATGACAGTTCATCATCCACCCCTGCGGGCACGGAGAGGGGTGACTCCTCAGACCCCACTGGCCCAGTAGACGATGCCCTCCCTGCCAAAAGAAGAAGGGGCCGTCCAAAGAAGAACTTGGGACTCATCCGTGGCAAAGCACCGGCCAAACGCCAGTCAAAGAGCCAGCCATGATGTCAACACTCTTCACCCAACCATTGACTCTGTACACTGTCCCCACCCACACTGCCATCGTAATGGCATCCGTCTGTTGGACTGTGTCACCACAGCAATGTGGTGCCTACCCGATTGTCTCATCTACCATGACTGCCAACTCATTGATTCACCATTCACACTTATGTAAATATCCACTTCCCTCTCACAGATACCCATTGCAAATAAACTACAAAAACGCAAAAATGTGGTTGAGTCTGCTCCATGTTTATCACAGTATGTGCAATGTTTACCATGGTTACAATGTCACAGGAGCATGGATCCTCTGTAGGCAAGGGGAGGCAGAAGGGACCTAACAAAAGACAACAGAACAAAAGTCACTAGTCAGGTGGTGGCATCACAGCCATCACACAACACATGTCCTCACTGTACAACAACATGCACACATAACAATGTGCAACAGTACCAACATAGACATCCTGTAGCAGTTCCTACATACCCTATATCCAACACATAGGCAGCCAGCACTGAGTCAACAACAGGATGCACTCACAAAGATCACATAGACCTCCACCCAAACAACTACATCAACAGACAATGGACCAGTTGTACATCGTCACCCACCTTCAAGTGAAGTAGCGGTTGATGAGCTGCTGACGCTGGTCGACACCTTCCTCCTCACCACTATCCTCGTCACTGGACATTTGTGGGATCGCAGGGGGGCCCTGGCTGGTCATCATCGTCCAGGATCATGGGTATTCCTTTCCGTAAGGCCAAGTTGTGCAGCATGCAGCATGCTACCACTATCTGACACACCTTTTTGGGTGAGTACATGAGTGCCCCTCCGGTCCGGTCCAGGCAGTGAAATCTCGATTTTAGGAGACCAAAGGTTCGCTCCACCACCCGACGTGTTCTACCATGTGCATTGTTGTAGCGGACGTCAGACGATGTCCTAGGATTGCGTAGTGGGCTCAGCAACCACGGTCTGTTGGGATATGCAGAGTCACCTAGGTGTGAAATAAACATACCGATTCAGTAATACAACTGTGGCAGAGGACAGCATGGCACACACAGCACACAACTTGACTCTGCCTACTCACCCACAATCCATGCCCGCTCCGGAAGTAGATTGGCCATCAGCTGGGGCACAATGCTGTTGTGCAGGATGTATGAATCATGTGCAGAGCCCGGAAACTTGGCACATACATGCGATATGATCATATCGGCCTGGCACACCACCTTGCACATTGATGGAATGGGAATGTTTACGATTCCGATAGATGTGTTCCCGTGCCTGTGGAGGAACCAGGCCAACATGTGTGCAGTCAATAGCACCTACAACATTCGGGATGTGGCCAAGGGCATAAAAATCCCCCTTTACATCCGCCAAAGCCGCCCTCCTTGGAAAAATGATGTATTGGTCCTTGTATCGCATCATGGCCAACAGGAAATCCCTTAGCACCATGCTGAAGGTGGGCTGAGACATCCCCCCTGCAATGCCCACTGTCTCCTGGAATGACCCACTAGCCAGGAAATGCAGTGCCGCCATCACCTTTGTTTCGGTTGTCAATGCTGTTGGGTATGTCCTGCCAGCCCGCAGGTGAGGATCCAACATGGCACACAGGTCTTGGATGTTCGTGCGGTCCAGACGGAATCTGCGTATCACGTCATCATCCTCAATGTTAGCCAGCAGGGTGACAGGACGATACACATTAGGTCGCCTCCTAGGTGAGATGAAAGGGGACACGTCATTGCAACAGACCCGTAGCTTCTGATTCACACAGCGCAAACATTGACTGGCATCACAATGCACCATACAGTGCAAGTCAAAAGTCGTGACACATTGAGAATACATTGTACTACACTTCTTCAGTATTACCACTGTGAGAACAACATACATGGAAACTGTGTCTGTGAATGGTAATAGTCACATTTCAGGATCTGGTGCAAACAGCCCGGACAGTAAATGATACAGGACATGTGTGAAACAGAAACACTGCTGGCTTCCAAATGTCTGCTGTACCTGCCACACATTCTTGTGCAATCATGACAGGGGACACATGAACTACACAATTTGTCCAGTTCTGAAGGACTCAGCATGGAATGTGAGCCAATGCTAATCCACACAAGTCTAGAGACACTCACAGACATATTCACAAGCCTGTGCCAATATCCACTGTCATCAGTAGACATGCCATACATGCTGTTACACACAATTCAAAGTCAGTCAATGACTAATAATGAACAGCATATGCATATGCAGTCTTGACGTGAATCAAGACACAACAACACAACTGCACAATATCATCAGCAAGCACACATATTGTCAATGTGGCACACAAAAAGTGGATAAGGTACGTGATCCAAAAGGAATGTAGACAAACGTCAATCTGCACTGAAGTTGCACTATGACATGCAGTATGAAGGTAGCACTGCCCAGACACACAACTAAAGTACAACATTTGCCATGGAGCTAATACTCCAGCTGCTTGGACACACAACAGTGACACAGAAACAACCTACACCACCACCCGGACAAAGCCACACCACTATACCTAAAAGTCAGCGCATGAACATACTGAGTAAATACCGAAGACACAACAGCCTCATGCACATAACAACAGGGGATGTCATCGCACGACACAGGTACCAAAGGACTACTATCAAAAGCATCCTGAGCCACATACCACACAGCCTGTCAGGAACAACAAAGCAGACTCTCAACATTCCTCTGCAGACAAAGATGCTGGCTGTGCATCACTTGTTGGCCTCTGGTACCATTAGAACAACAAAAGTCTGAGTTAGATGGGTGCCACAGCCAGCCCTATCAAGGTATATCTCACCTGTCTTGGATGCCATCATTAGCTTGAGTCAACAGCACCATCAGTTCACCCACACAGCGCAGGACCAGCTTGTGCCCCAGAAAGGCTACTACACCATAGTAGGCTTATCCACACGTGTTAGTTTAATATCACTGCACACGTGTCCTAATTGTGCACCCTGCCAAAACTGCACACACTTACTGCACATAAAAGCACACGCAATACTGAACTGTCCAGGCCAATTGTGGGTCACCTTCTACTGGTCACAGATGCCATGTCAAACTTACCAGTCAGTGAGCACCAGCACCACATTTGGCTACAGTCCCTCACCAAGCCAACAATCTTCATGTGGACAAGGTCAATGCACCTGTCCTTGGTGAGTACCAACGTAACACACCACACACATCAAATCCACTATCAACATACTCACACCTGTGGAAAATACATGTGAAAAATTCACATATGACCGGCCGAACAACATGAGCACATATCCTACACAATGACACAAGTAATGCTGATGACATTTTGCAGATATGGGGACAAAACATACCCAAATGCATACAGACAGGTCAAATGATTGAGGAGGAACATATTTCAAAGTGTGCCGGTGATGTATGTTACAACCTTCAGTGTGTATAGCACACACATGTCCATGTGGACATATACTCTTGGTTTTGCCACAGCGAACAATCACCTTACATGAATGCTGTAATAGGTGATACCAAACAGACAACAGTGTGACATATGTGGTGAGTAATGGAGACAATGCTGAAATCTTTGTACAATCATGTACTGTGTAGCGACATAGTGTGAGATATGAATATGTGTGTAAAAATTTGGATCAGATACGAAATTTGGGTGGAAATGGGGTGAGAGACATGGACTTTGGGCAAAATGTTTGGGTCAGATATGAAATTGTGTAGGAGTAATGTGCCCCATTAGTCCTTTCAGTGTAGCATTTTGTGTTAGATATGAAGTTTAGGCTCTCATTACGAACTATAGCTCATTTTAATTACATCAAGTTCCATGTTTAATTGAAAGTGACCACTGTTCGAAGTACAGATATGACCCATGACATTGACACTACACGATGTGTCCATTGCTGCATTAAACGTGCTCTAAGAACACCATCACGCCCATAGTGAACAATGTCATGCTGCACCCTTGCCGTAGCTACCGCCTGGCACCAGCGGTGTGTCACCGCCATGGTCCGAGACACCATGGCGGGATTGCTAGGCATATACACATGGCTAATGGCGGATGGCATGCTCCGCCACCCAGATCCCGGTCACTCATGGCAATGCATGGCTCAGGTATAGCGGGAACTACCGCCTGGCACCAGCGGTGTGTCACCGCCATGGAGCATGCCCATCCAGCCAATGGGAAGCGCAATCGCGGTTGCCTGATGCAAGTTTGAAAATCACGGTAGACGTGCTCCGCCACTACGGCCCGGTCATTGGATGCACTTGTAAGATGCACCACCGCGGTACCGCACGCCTGTCCCCTGCGGTGTGTCACCGCCATGGAGCATGCCCATCCAGCCAATGGGAAGCGCAATCGCGGTTGCCTGATGCAAGTTTGAAAATCGCGGTAGGCGTGCTCCGCCACCGCGGGGCCGGTCATTGGATGCACTTGAAAGACGCACCACCGCGGTACCGCACACCTGTCCCCTGCGGTGTGTCACCGCCATGGACCATGCCCTTCCAGCCAATGGGAAGCGCAATCGCGGTTGCCTGATGCAAGTTTGAAAATCGCGGCAGGCGTGCTCCGCCACCGCGGGGCCGGTCATTGGATGTTTTGAATGAGGCAGACCTGGAACACCAATTGCAGCAGCTTAGAACAACATAAACGAGCCCTGGGGGCTATATATGTGTGTGAGAGAGCCACACATTGCCACAGCTCACTGAGCCTGCTGCCTGAGACCCCTCACCTGCTGCTGCCTCCAGGGACTGGACTGCTGCCGGAGACCCCTCACCTGCTGCTGCCTCCAGGGACTGCTGCCTGAGACCCCTCACCTGCTGCTGCCTCCAGGGACTGCTGCCTGAGACCCCTCACCTGCTGCTGCCTCCAGGGACTGCTGCCTGAGACCCCTCACCTGCTGCTGCCTCCAGGGACTGCTGCCTGAGACCTCTCACCACCAACTGCCGCTGCTGCTGTCTCATGCCCACAGTGATGGCGAGGACTGAGAAGATCCGTGCCACTCCCTTCACCACCGAGGAACTGGAGCTCCTGGTGGACGAGGTGCTCAACCAGTATCCAAGGCTCTTTGGTGCGCCTAATGTCGTGGTGAGTATCTCAGAGTGTGAGTGAGAGTGCAGGGTGGGGGACACATGAAGTTGATCTGCTGCAGTATGTGTGTGGGAGTGTGAGGGTGGGTCATGCACTGCCTAGCATGCTGTTTCCAGGGGGAAGGTGTGTTTGGCCTATTCAACAAGTTTCCCTGCCTGCACATCCAGATGTGAGGGGAGTATGATGTCTTGTCAGACATACAGTGAGGCTGCACCTTTTCATTTCACGAGTCAGGACAGTGATTGCCAATCTGCATGTCTGTGTGTGTCTCTGATGTCCTTCACAGGCCCATCTGTGGCCTTAGCTAGTGGTGCTGTCCAGAGGGTAGTGAGGCCATTGTTTAGACCTCTATATGTGCCTCATCTCTAGTTCTGCACCATACTCATGACCTGATTCCCCCAGGGTGACACTCTTGTTGGTCATTCCCCTATGACACGGTACATTCAAACATTATTATGCCCGGACTCTTCCGTCCCCACCAGCATGTGCACATACTCGCATGTGTTGGCACTGTTTGTGTTTCCAAATCGTCACTCCATGTAAGAGATGAGCTGCCCCACGTTGGACCTCTGTGTGACCCCAAATGGCCTGCACATTCACTGCCCAATCTGACAGTGACACAACACTGAATGTACAGAGTGTCACATATGTGCTTTTCCTCTTGAGTCTCCATCAATGAGCCATTACAGAGATGTAGATTGCACACAACAGGCCTTGTGATGAGGGTCTGCGTTTGTGAGGTCATGTCCCTCAATGTGACAACCATGACACAGTGTGGCAGTTGAAGGGCAAGTGCTTTGTGGGCTGCGCAGTGTTGGGCACAGTGAGTATTCCCAGTCACATATGTAGTGATGTCCTGCATGTCTTGTTATTCCCTGAATATTGCATTAGATGTGGTCAGCATACACATTTAGCTCTCTGCTGGCGTCCTGCATGGCCAGGAGATGGGCATGTACTGTGTCCACCCTTATACCTGCATGCATTAATGTGTGTTTCACACATGATGATGTTTGCAATTAGCAGATGTATTGTCTCCGCTGACGAAATGGCTGAATTTGGGATGAGTCAGTGTCATGGTCCTGCACTGGGGAATGGTGGTTGGTTACACTGAATGTTGCCCTCTCTTGTCTCCCATGTCTGCAGCTCAAAGTCAACCAGCGCAAGGCCATGTGGAGGGCCATTGCATCAAAGGTGCGTGCACTGGGTGTCTCAAACAGACGGCGCTCCCACTGTCACAAGAGGTGGGATGACATCGCCCGGCTAAGCAGGAACGTGGCCGAGATGACACTGGGGCTGATCCCTCGATCCGGCAGGTTGGCGCGGCGCAGCATGACACCACTAATGGCACGCATTTTAGCAGTGACGCAGCCTGACCTGGATGCACGTCTGAAGGTGCATCAGCAGCAAGCTGGTGGTGAGTATTCTGTGAGTGTGACTCTGGTTGTTGTTTGCCAGCATGTGCTCCAGGCCTGGGCCAGTGCAGGGCTGTGTTGTTGCTAGTGTGATGCAATGGTGTGTAAGTGGCCGCGGTGTGGGGTGCAGTTGTCATGCATTCCCCCTACATGTACCTTCCCATGTCATTAGTGTAATGGACCTGGACTTCACATTTGTAGTTGTGGCCTTCTGGTATCATCTTCATTGGTGTCGTCACGGACATCCCATGTCAGGGTCCAGCAGAGTGCATGATCTGAGTGTGCCATCATCAATGTGTGCATTGCCTGACGTCAGTTTGTGCTGGCTACACATCTGACACCAATGTGCAACTGTAGTTGTGCCTCAAGATACGACATGGTGGATGGCATGTGCCCATGGACATTGTGTGTGGTTATGTTGGAGTCTGTGTCTGTGTTGGTAACTTCTGCTGGATCATGTTGTGACGTTGGCAACATGTTGTGAGTAGGATCTTTGAACCCTTCAGGGCCCTAGGTGTGCACAGAGGGATATGTGTGTGTTGTTAGACGTAGCCACCAACAGGCTAAATGGCTGTGTGTCCATCACATGGGTGAATTATGTACAATTTTGCATTATGCCACGGTAATTTTGATGTTTGTATTGAGGTTGCACAATGTTACTGCCCATGGTGTTGTGCAACATGGAGAATTCATCATCTTTTGTGATGCTTTGCTTGCATATATTTTTAATGTTGATGCTAATGTACTGATCCTACATCTCTCTCTCTATCATGCAGCATCTCCCGTGGGCACGGAAGGACAGGGGACGGACACCGGTGGTGAGGGATCCAGCACAACTGCTGCACACGAGCATAGTGACACGGATGTCACCAGCGCATCAGAGGGGGACCGTAGTCATCTAGAGGAGTCCCTGCCAGAAACGCAGACCTCTACATCATCTAACGACGGTGGTGATGCATCTATGTTTTCGCCCGAAGGAAACGGGGACTCTGCCTCCTCGTCCACCACACAGCGTTCAGTGCCCACCCTCCCTGCTACTCCCACTTTTGCTGCCCGTGTTCGCACCACGAGGAAGGGAAGAGTGTCCTTCATCCCAGGCACCGCTGCCCCTGCCCCTGTCCCCCCTGCTGCCATCAGTGCGGAGTCTGTGGACCTTTTGCGCCAGCTGTGTGTGGGTCAGACAGCTCTCCTCAATGCCTTCCTGGACCATGACAAAAAATTGGCACAGGTGGTGGCTTTCATGGAGGGCGTGCATTCCGACGTGAGTGGGCTGCACCAGACTGTACAGTCTCTGGCCTCTGCAGTGACAGCAGCCATTCAACTTGCCCAATCACATGGTCCAGCTCAAGTCCCTAGGCCCACCACCCTGACAGTGGACGCATCTGATGATGGTGAGCACACACCCCAGACGTCAAGGGACAGATACGTCACGCGCAGCACACAGCAGCAGCAGCCCAAGCAGTCCAGGGCGCAGACACCATCCCCACATAAAGGTAAACCCACACCAGAGCGCAGGGGCAAAAGCCCTTCAGGCCACACCCAGGGCAAGGATGGCAAAAAGCCGGCCTCTGGCTCACATGCCTCAGAGGCATCCCCAGCCAAGGACTCACCTGTCCCAAAAGTGTCTCGCAGAGACAGGCACACAGTTTCCGTGCCCAGTGACAAACAGGTGCCTGCTAAGGGTACACGTAAGAAGGGCTCCAAGGCTAGTTCACCCACAACATCTACTCCCATCCAGAGCCCTGTGAAGCAGGGTAAGGAGGCCACTGTAGGGGGGACACCTGGTAAACAGGTGATGCAGGGGCAGAAGCAATCCGGGGCCAAGCGTCCCAAAGGATCCAGCACGTCCCCAGAGGAGGGACCAGCATCTGCAGCTGCTTCAGCTTTTGTGACCAGTGTGCCTGTTGTATACACCCCACTTGGCCTTAATCCCAGGACAGGGAAGCCATATCAAATCCCAAAGAAGCGGAAGGGCACCCCTCAAACTTCACCCACACACACTGGGTCTCATGCAGGCATGAGTCCACCTCCACGTGCCACCACCCCACCTGGACCTAGCAGCCCTGAGGCTTCCCAAACCACTGCTGGCTCTACCACACCTGGACCTGGCAGCCCTCAGGCTTCCCAGAACACTGATGGCTCTACCCCAGCTGGGCCTTTCTCTCCCCGAGCCAGTACCCCAACTGGCCCCGACAGACAGCCACCTCCCAGTCATACTGCCAGCCAAGTCTGAGTGTTAGTCCCCCTCACACACGTCTGTCTCACAATGGTGCCATGGCATGGCCATTTTTGACACCCTGAGTGTGTTGCTGACCATCGCAGAGTACTGTACCACACATTTACAGTGCTGGATGTCATGTACCTCACCTGCACTTTGGACTGGCCACTGGCCTTGCTGTTCACTGCTGTTTGCCCCTTGCCTGTGCAGCTTCTCATGTACCTCACCTGCACTTTGGACTGGCCACTGGCCTTGCTGTTCACTGCTGTTTGCCCCTTGCCTGTGCAGCTTCTCATGTACCTCACCTGCACTGTGTCCTGGCCACTGGCCTTGCTGTTCACTGCTGTTTGCCCCTTGCCTGTGCAGCTTCTCATGTACCTCACCTGCACTGTGTCCTGGCCACTGGCCTTGCTGTTCACTGCTGTTTGCCCCTTGCCTGTGCAGCTTCTCATGTACCTCACCTGCACTTTGGACTGGCCACTGGCCTTGCTGTTCACTGCTGTTTGCCCCTTGCCTGTGCAGCTTCTCATGTACCTCACCTGCACTTTGGACTGGCCACTGGCCTTGCTGTTCACTGCTGTTTGCCCCTTGCCTGTGCAGCTTCTCATGTACCTCACCTGCACTTTGGACTGGCCACTGGCCTTGCTGTTCACTGCTGTTTGCCCCTTGCCTGTGCAGCTTCTCATGTACCTCACCTGCACTGTGCCCTGGCCACTGGCCTTGCTGTTCACTGCTGTTTGCCCCTTGCCTGTGCAGCTTCTCATGTACCTCACCTGCACTTTGGACTGGCCACTGGCCTTGCTGTTCACTGCTGTTTGCCCCTTGCCTGTGCAGCTTCTCATGTAACTCACCTGCACTGTGTCCTGGCCACTGGCCTTGCTGTTCACTGCTGTTTGCCCCTTGCCTGTGCAGCTTCTCATGTACCTCACCTGCACTTTGGACTGGCCACTGGCCTTGCTGTTCACTGCTGTTTGCCCCTTGCCTGTGCAGCTTCTCATGTACCTCACCTGCACTTTGGACTGGCCACTGGCCTTGCTGTTCACTGCTGTTTGCCCTTTGCCTGTGCAGCTTCTCATGTACCTCACCTGCACTTTGGACTGGCCACTGGCCTTGCTGTTCACTGCTGTTTGCCCCTTGCCTGTGCAGCTTCTCATGTACCTCACCTGCACTGTGTCCTGGCCACTGGCCTTGCTGTTCACTGCTGTTTGCCCCTTGCCTGTGCAGCTTCTCATGTACCTCACCTGCACTGTGTCCTGGCCACTGGCCTTGCTGTTCACTGCTGTTTGCCCCTTGCCTGTGCAGCTTCTCATGTACCTCACCTGCACTTTGGACTGGCCACTGGCCTTGCTGTTCACTGCTGTTTGCCCCTTGCCTGTGCAGCTTCTCATGTACCTCACCTGCACTTTGGACTCGCCACTGGCCTTGCTGTTCACTGCTGTTTGCCCCTTGCCTGTGCAGCTTCTCATGTACCTCACCTGCACTTTGGACTCGCCACTGGCCTTGCTGTTCACTGCTGTTTGCCCCTTGCCTGTGCAGCTTCTCATGTACCTCACCTGCACTGTGTCCTGGCCACTGGCCTTGCTGTTCACTGCTGTTTGCCCCTTGCCTGTGCAGCTTCTCATGTACCTCACCTGCACTTTGGACTGGCCACTGGCCTTGCTGTTCACTGCTGTTTGCCCCTTGCCTGTGCAGCTTCTGATGTACCTCATCTGCACTGTGTCCTGGCCACTGGCCTTGCTGTTCACTGCTGTTTGCCCCTTGCCTGTGCAGCTTCTCATGTACCTCACCTGCACTTTGGACTGGCCACTGGCCTTGCTGTTCACTGCTGTTTGCCCCTTGCCTGTGCAGCTTCTCATGTACCTCACCTGCACTTTGAACTGGCCACTGGCCTTGCTCTTGTCTAACTTTTGCTGCATAACTGTGTGAAATGTAAATAAAAAGAAGAAACTTACTCCTGTTGTCTGCCTTGTCAGTGTCCTTGCTAAATAAAGGGTTACTGTGTGGGTATGGTTTACTGTGACACATGCTCTATTTTCCACTTCAACATTGCCAATGTCTTGTTTCCTCTGATCATGTTGTTTCAACTTTTGTGTCCCAGACTTCTGCATCTGTGTGTGTTGTCTTGGTAGTATGTGTGTTTGCTGTGGACTGATTGACTTCCTGGGTGTGTTGTTGTGTGTGTGATGTTTAGATTGTTGTTGTGTGTGTTCATGGTGTGTCACTCATCTCTGTTTGTAACTGGTATGTGTGTTGTGCACACACTGCTTGGTGTGCATGCAGCGCTGTGAGTTGATGTTGCCTTGTCCTTGCCTGTTGTGCACCCCCTGATGTTTGGCTGTTGTAGCATGTTGTTATCTTTGCCTGTGCATGTGTTGTGGCTGATGTGGCTGTGTGCAGTGTTTGTGTTGTGTTGTGTCATGCAGTTGACAGTTGCTTTGTGTGTGGTGTTCTATTTTCCTGTCAGTGTGTGTGTGTGTTGTTGTGTTTGATTCAGGTGTGTTGGCATTGTGGTGTGCCTTACTTGGGTGTCTGTCACATGGACTGAGGTCTATTGTGGTTGCCGTGCTTGTTTTATGTGCATCCTTGGTGTTTTCTCGTCTCACATTTGATGTGTCTATAGTCATGGTTGTGCATGTGCAGACATGTGGTTCACTATGACACCATTTTGAGTGGATGGGTGTTGTGGTATGTCTGTCTATGTGTCATTGTATGCCCATTTCTGCCTTTTGTTCTACATTATTGTTTTTAGTGGATGCACTTCTTATATGTGTTGTGGTATGTTGTCTGTGTGTTTTTCATGACTGATGTGGTTGTGTACTCCTGTTGTGTCTGTGCTCCCATTGAATTTGCACTGTTTAGCTGCACAGGTCTTGTCTGTTGTTATAGTAGTTCTGTGTGTGTGTTTTGATTGTGTTCTGTGTTTGACTGTTGTTTTTGTGCGTACAGTGGTACTGCCATACCTGTGTGTGTGATGTTTGTGGATACCACCCAGGGGGTGTGTTTGATTGTCAGTGTCTTGACTGGATATTATTGGCAAGCTTCTGTGTGTTTGTCACTGGTGTTGTGTGCTGCAGGTGTGATGGGTGTGGGGGTTGTGTGAAGGTTCATACTTGTGTTTGACTGTCATGGAGAGTTGCAATGGGCCCTGTGTGTTGTGCTGCTGACATACTCCTGTGATGTATTTGGATTCAGATGTGTGGCTGATCAGGGTTGGACTTCATACCCTTCCTTTCATCCCTGTGCCTATTCATGGGTTGCCTTGCTGTCTCCCTGAGTTGTTGCAGTGAGGTGACTGTGGTTTGACTTCACTCACTGTGACTGCCATGTGTGGATTTTTGGGCTGGGGTGGATGTAATGTGTTTCTTCCCTTGCATGTGATGTACACATTTTTGGTGTTCAGCTCCTTGCCATTCCATTTGTGTGCACCTCACTTTGGGTTTCCTATTTGTTGTCCTACATTGCTGTTGGCATGTGGTCTGTGTTTGTTGCTGTGTGTCAGTGTGGGGTATGTCTGTGTGACTTGGCAGGCTGTGTGTCCATTGGAGTGTTTGTTCATTGTCTGTGTGTGTTTAATTGTGCTTGGACTCAGTTTACTTGCCATGAGTGTGATGTTGTTGTGGTGTGTGTGTTCCCCTGGCCCAGTGCTTGTATGCTGTGCGTTGCTCTGCAGCCACACCTGATGAGGCTGTCTCCCTAGTTGTTTGTTGTGTGGTGCAGTGTGTGTGTTCACCTGGCTGGTTATTGGGCATGTGGGAGCACAGGAGGGTCACATGGCATGTCCCTTCATGTTGTGGGTGGGCCTAGTGTGTGGTGTGTGGAGGTGTTGCCCTGTGTACTTTGAGCACTGCCCCTGCCTTGCGCTTGCCCAGCCTACTACATTGTGTGCATTTTTTCTCGCGGATTCACCGCTGCGGTCACGTGAACTGGACATTATTTCAGGATCGCGGACATGGTGGCCTGGGTGTGGAGGGGTGGACTAGTGGCAGGTGGGACATGTGTGGCTACACCTGTGGTTGTGTTCCTGTCCCCACCAGGGTGTCTGGTGGGGGCCGGCACCTTACATTGGACATGGATTTGTGGGTTGGGTTTGTTTGCGGAGTTGTGTGATGGCGTACCTGCGTCGGCGTCCGCGACGGTCCATGGCTTGCTGTAGGTGTATCATGTACAGCGCCGGGAAGACGTGTAGTGCCGGGTCCCTGGCGGTGGGCTCCGGTTATCGATTTAGCGCTCCGCTGTGGTGCTTCCGTATGCTCAGAATGGCCGGTTTCTCCGCTGCGGTGGGCCTGGCTGTTTTGCGCATCCTAATTTGTACGGCGGGAGGGACGTCATTCCGCACGGCGGTGGCTCTGGATTGGTTGTCTCTGCCGCGCTCGCGGGCGCGTTTTGATTGCGGTCCGAGTTGCACCGCGGCGGTCGGAGAATGGGCTGTGTTTGGCCATTGTAATATGGCAGACGGGAGCACCGCTGCTCAAGGGCGGAAAAAAGCATTTTCTCCCACCGCCAGCATCGCGGAGGTGCATCCGCCAGTCATCGTAATGGACCCCTTAGTGCAGTTGCAAAGCTTCTTTTTGTAATGTAAATCTGCGTTCTGGAAGTAATCCGGCAGAGTCTCCTCTTCTTTTTTTCTGTAGAGTTGTAGTGTATATTAAATGTAAATTTTTGTTGTTTATATAGTGTTTGTTTAATTGATAGGTTTATTTCATTGGTGTATTTTATTAGTGTGAGGTTTTCATTCGTTGTTGTTAATTTTTTTTAGTTTTTGGCAGTTGTTTTCCATATATGGGAAACGCTAATTAGAAGTTGTTAGTGCTAATTATTTTTTTTAGCAGATTTCTTTGCTTATGTATGTTTTACATTGGTTATAATGTTAAATGTTGTATGTGTTATGTTTAATAATATTTTATTTAATATATATTAGTGTGTTTTAATATTATTTTATGCTTTTATATGTTTATATGTTATAATAAGATTATATTATAGTTATAATGTGTGTAGTGAGTGTTTAAATTGTGAAAATACATTTTGGGGTCAAGATATCTAGTTTTTAGTTATTTTTAAAAAGTTGATATTTGTATAAAATCGATAAATTTGCTGTCTATATTTTAGTATTCGATATTTAGGACATATTGTATGTTTTTAAAGAAATGTCGATATTTTATTCAACGATATTTGTGTGTTCAGTAATGTTGTTTACGATATTTATTGTTGACGATAATATGAATTCGATATTTGTGTTATTTCTTAAATAAGTATTGTTAGTCGATAATAGTGTTATCGATAATTTTGTGTCGATATTTTTGCATGTCGATATTGTGGTTGTCGATATTATGTCAGTGATTCGTTCGGGGTTAAGATGTGGGTCCCAGATCTCGATAATGCCGGCACAGAGGCTGTGGAAACACTGGGAACTGAGTGATTTCCGGGACGAACAAAGCAACGTTTAAGTAAAACGCACAGCCACTGTAGAAGTGAAGTTTTTTCTGGTGAGGGCCAACTGGATCCCGAAGGTTGGAAATCTGGTCAGAGAAAAGATTGTGGGCAAGAAAGAATCTGGGCCATCTTACAGAGCGCCTGTGCCTGTCCTGGCTGTTAAAGGTACACGAACAGTACTTCACCCGCCCCTGCCAGGACAAAGAGACTAACAATGTGTCTCTATTGATCTGATAAAACCACACTAAGTGGCCGATTCTCAACAGTAAGTCACGTGGACTCCTGGGTAGCTCCATACAGGAATTTTAAATGGATGATGGACAATGATAAACAACAATGAAGTATGTCTTCTACCTGTTCCAAAAACAACGACAACTGTGCAGTCAACAAGTACAGAAACACAGATTTAGATTCGTAATCCTGAAAAGAACAAGGTCTACGTCAATGTACCACAGATAGAGTCTTCTTCTAATTCGAACCAACTTGCTGAGCTGCGCAAGATAGATCGGACGGCTTCTGGATACTACATCGATTTTAATTACTTCTCCGACGCATCGGAAGCACCAATGCCCCTACCCTTTGAGCTGAAGGTGCATGTCTTCTATCTTTGGCTGAAAAGAACATACTTTGTTTCTCCATGGTTACACCTTTGGATTATGATTGCATTACATTTCATAATACTTTGGATTGGTTTTGTGACTGTGTTCTTCCTTTGCCTGAATGGACATTTTGTCCCAGAATGCTCTGCAGTACATAGAGTAAATTTGGTTATGTAACCACATGCATCATCATACCATGAATAAAGAGACTTTTCCCTGGTGAACATTTCAGCTGTTCCAGTTCCGGACATGATTGTATGGGTCAAGGTATCGTTTGATGTGTATTGTCCCACTGAACTCTTGCAAATTCCGCATTTGTTTCAAATTTCCTTAAATTACGTTATCACCCTCAGTATAATTTCTGATGATTGGGACATTGATACAGTGTATGAAATATTAGAAGATCTAGAACATTCAACTGTGTTTTCTTCTGATGGGTTTTATGGTGGTACAGCTAATTTTATGAAATGTTCTGTTTTCAACGTTACGGTCATCATTTTCTACACAAGGCTAGTACACCTTGTGAAGTATTTAACTTTACGCAATGGGAACATTGCCCTATACCACCAAGGAGTAGTTCAAAACATTTGCACAGAAGTTTGACTATTTTTCTGGGTATGACGCATCTGACCCGGCCTCTTTTTACTATAGGCTTGCACCGTCACCTGCAAAGAAAAATATGTTAACTGATACCAAGCTGATTTACTCTGCTTCTTTCCTTTCCCAGCTCTCTGTACAGGGTTTCGCCTTTGGAGGGATACAGTAGATGTAAAATCTATCTGGGGGACTAAAGATTTGCAGGTTCAGGAAACTGAGGCTTTATTTAGGGCCTGTTTAATACCACAACAAATGATATTCCTGAACAAAACTGTGCAACAGACGTGTCTTGGCTTAGCCAAGATAAAGGACACACCACGGGTTCCCGCTCTTACATGATTTGACAATTAGCAGCAGTTAACACCATACGATGAAAACACTATTGATAACATGCTGTGTAAGAGTAAGCATAACTCATCAGATCCCAACTGGAAGGGATGGTTAGTTTGGCCGCTAGACACAATGTCAGAATAGATTCCTAGGTAATATCAAGGTAATACAGCAAATAGGCCTGACATCTGATATGTGCAGACTGAACATTCGGGGTGGTAACAACTTACAGTGTTGGAAAGTTGTGCCTTGATTGGCTAAAAAGCTTGACACTGTCACAGGTAGAACAGTCCTTGTCCCTTCTATCTGATGACCTGCACTTATGAGACATTTTAATGGGTCCTTGGAAACCATGTCAAAAGCGCTTCCTTTATACATATCTCAACAAGAGGCTGCTGAAAGGCTCCGTGAGATTGACAGGGCCAACTCAGAACAGGCTTTTGCAGTAGTGGACAACGGTATGACTACCCTATTGTCTAGAATGTATTCTTTAGGTAACATGGTCTCAATCCACAATAGATGTACTTCAGCAAGACTTGTCTGCTTTACAACATGTGCAGTCCCTACTTAGGTCAATTCTATTGCTAAGCTGGACACTACAGGCACTACATTCTGGCCATGTGCAGTGGCGACAAAAACATCACAAATATGTTTTCACAATACCACCTTTCAGAACAACAGATAGCTATGGCAAGTAAGGATGCTAAATACACTATGTTACATATTGAACAACTGGAGAAATTACCTTTTACCGTTGCTGAGATAGCATCCTTGGATAGGATAATTCATGGGTACATTACACTGTTGCAGGGATTCTGCTCTGGAACAGAACTATGCTTGGAACCATAGAACATCAGTATGTAGGTACTGAGTCACCATACCACCTCAATGTCCGTGTCCGACTAGCTATAGTGCCTCACTTGCCTTCCTAACCTTACCAGAGAAACAAGTGAATTGGCACCCCAGAACACAACACTCTCGACCCTCTCAGGGATCGAGATAACAGGACACACCCTTTCGCTCTCTCACTCGTACTTGTCCACAATGAGATAACCAGGAGACACGAAGAAAGTTTAGAATATTAATTCAAAGTATTGTGCTCTGAAATGCAGTATAGGTGCCACAATTAAAAAACAAATGCATAATAAAACTACTGTTAGCATGGTTAATAATCCATATACCATGAAAAGCGCTGTCATTTTATAGGACAAAGTGACCTAACCCCCCTCCCTTGCTACTAAAGCTAAATGATTATATTAAAGATATCATTGATTACTGGCAGATCCCGTACCTTAGCATACACGGATAGATGCTCTAAATCTCAGCGGACGCAGTGCTCTTGTCTCAGAACTCTCATTCCATGTGCCTGTTTGTGGCTCATGTACTCATCTATATAATAGGACATGTGTGCGCATAAACAAAAGCTGCAATTTTTGTGTTATGCCTAGGTGCTAGTGCCTGGCCAGAAAGAATAACAAGTGACCTTGTTGGTATGCTCAGACTAAATCCCAGGAAAATAACAGAACGCGAAAACATATGCAGGTTCTGTGTGAAAGTACAATGTGGCACAAAGGCAAGCATGTTTATATAGTAATGTGTGCAAAGGAAAATGAGGCCTACAACGTGTACAGTTAGGCTAACATAGAGTAAAATACAATGGACCGTGCAAGAAACACATGACAACACTACCAAACTCAACTTTCCTCTTTCAGTACTGCCTACAACACTATCAAGTGGGCAGATAGGAAGCGTTGGGTGAAGAGTATATACATGAACAATGGGAGCTTCCTTTCACATTCCGGTGTCAGAAAAAGGACACTGAAGTTTTTCTCAGTGGCTTTGACTGTGAGAATACTTTAAGTGGGTTCCTAGTATGCAAGGATGTTTCATTGCACAGAGCATGTAATGTGTCTGCGGCAAACTTGTCCTGCTACTTGAAAGGGTCTCCGGCAGCCTTGATACGTCCGACTTTCAGATTGCTCTCGAATGGGAATTACTGATGTTGAACAGTCAAGGTTACTGCAGGATGAAACGTGGGGCTGCTTATGTGGTGACTGTATCTTCCATTGTTACATGCTGTACACAAGCCCCGTTTCCGCCTGCCCCTGTTGTTAGGGAGGATACGCTGTGGCCTTCAATCAATCTTACCAACGTGTGTTTTGATGCTCTAAGCAAACTGAAAGCCTTATTATTTCAAAAAGTTGTGGCCTTAACTTTGGCCAAGGAGACGTTTGATCTTCAGGTGGCGTGTTCCTCTTCGGAAATACAGACGCTTCTCCTTACCAACTTCCCACAGCATTTTGGGGAGCTGGTCCATCGTATTTTTAACATGTCTAGTATAACTGGAATTGTAAGGTTTTTAGGAGCATTGGCTCTGGGTTGGTCAGCACCTTCCAGATTCCATCCTTTATCCACTCTGTCCTCGGAAGCATCTTTGGAGGTCTTCCACTGGTCCTGCTCCTAGTTGCAGTGATGTTGCTTTTAATATTTTTTCTCCACAATGGATGACCTAGTTTAGGATCAGATGGAGCTGGCACTGCCTCACGTCCTGTTGTGCCGTGAACGCATGGTGCATTTTTATGGCACACCTTTGCTTCGAGAACTGGATGAGCATTGTAGGAAGCTAGCTCTGTATATACTATACCAAAGTGAGGTATAGTGTGCACAGAGTCCAGGGAGTCCCCAGAGGTATAGCAGAGGCTAAATTAGACAAAGGACTGACAGCTCTCTTTGTGGCAGTGTGGTCGAGCAGTTAGGCTTATCCAGAGGGTGTGTTAAGCATTTATTGTATTCACTCACTCAACGCTGATGGGGCACACACTCAGAGACTGAAGCCAGACCAATTAGGTAAGTATAAAAAGATATACTTGTATTTTATTTTGTAGAACCAAGCAGGACTTGGCACAGGTAAGTAAGAACACTTTGAAATGCAAAGCTGTGCACAGAAATGCAATTGTGGATTGTATCTGAATCTTTTACAGGTTTGTATTACTTTTAAAACAGTTTAAAATAAAGTTAGATTGCTTTCGATTACTCTTGGATTACTTTTCAGTTACTTTTAGGACATGAAGTGATATGCCGAGATATCACACACTGGGTGTTGACATTTACAGGTAAGTATGACAATTTTTAAAATAGGACTCAGTTGCTTTCTTTTCATACAAAAACAGTAGGTCAACACGTTTTTAGGAACAAAAACTTGTATCATTGGTTCCTATGGGAAAAAGAATGTTATTGGTTCTCAGGTAAGTAAACGACTTACGAGTAGGAGTTTTGGGGGTTAGGACCAAGGTTCCCAAAGGTCTAGGTAGGCACTCAAATTGCACCACCAGCGGCACTGGGACAGCCGGGTGCAGAGTGCAGGGGCCCAATGTTAGCCAATGGGGCTAGGGGGGCCTTAGGTCAGGGACTGCTTGCGAGCAGGCCATTTGGCTGGGGAATCAAAGCTCCTGGGGTTAGGATCAGCACTGCAGGGGCCAACAATCAGCGCAGGAGCTGCACCACCAGCGACACAGGGGCGGCCGGGTGCAGAGTGCCAAGGCATTGTCAGGGACCCTGTGGATTCCATGGAGATCTCAGGTTAGGTAAAGATGCTGCAGCCTTGGGCAGGGAGGCTTCCTGAAGGCGACCACCGGCTGGAAAGGTAAGTTGGGATCTTGGGGGATGTCTGGATACCGTAGGTTGGGCCACCCAAGGCCGTGGGGCGACAGGTACAGGGGTGTCTTTTGGTGACGGGTTCTTCTTACCAGCTCTGGTGGCGGTCGGGGGGACCCTTCAGGATGAGGCTGCAGGCGTCGGCTTGAAGCTTGAGGGAGGTCAGGGATCACCAGATCCCAGGTCAGGATCACTTGGGAGACCCCCACGTGGTGTTGGGCCACTGGAACCCGGGCCGTGGGCGTCGGGTGCAGAGTGGTGCAGAATCGCTGAGCCACCTGGGTCTGGATTCTGTGGATGAGTCTTTGTTTGAGCAAATCCGGTGCTCACGGGAGTCTGTAAGATGGGTGCAGGGCAGGTCCTCTGGGCTCTGGGGGGCTACTGGACCTGCTGGGGTTTCGCTGTAGTCAGGTTGGAGTCAGTACAGGCTGGTAGGGCTGGGGCCAAAGCAGTTGGTGTCCTCGTCTTCTTGGGTCAGCATGGGTCTTTGGTCCTTCTTCTTTCTTCCTCGAATCTGAGCAGGCAAGGTTCAGGGTCGCCTACTAAATTTAGGGGAGTTAAAGGGGTGTGCAAGTCGGGACCAATTGGTCCCTTCCTTGGGGTGGGTGCGCCCCCTATTATGCCAACCTCCAGTGGCAGGGGGGCATGAGCCTCTTCCTAATTGGTTGGGTCCCTCATCTTCAAGGTGGAGGGGACTGAGATGTGTGCTTCACCTCACCTCCCCCACCTGAGGGATGGGGTTGGAAAAGGTGGGCACACCTCTCCTCCTAGCTTGGTTTTCCCACCGATTCTCCCGCCCAAAGAGGGGGGCAGAACCAGTGGGAGCCAGTTGCTGGGGGCAGCAAAAGGCAAGGACAGCTTACAAAGGCAGCAGGCCTTTGAAGCTTCCTCTTTATGGACCCAGCCCATCCTGGGGGAGGAGGCATGACACCTCTGCCCAGGATGGGCTTTGTTTCTGGACCCAGATAGTGGAGGCCCTCTCCCCAGGTGTCCACAAACCTGTATGGTTGTGGCTAATGGTAGGTAGCCATTCAGTAACCACACCAGGGCTGGTCGTTTTTCAGGGGGCATCTCTAAGATGCCCTTTGAGTGCATGTTACATTATAAGCCACACTGGCATCTGTGTGGGTTTAATGTGCTGAGAAGTTTGCTTCCAAACTTCACAGTTTTTAGTAAAGCCATTATAGAGCTGTGGAGTTTGTAACGACCAACTCCCAGACCATATACTCTTTATGGCTTTACTACACTTAGAGTGTCTAAGAATGGACTTAGACACTGTAGGGGTACAGGGCTCATGCCACTGTACCCTCACCTGAGAGCTAGTGCACACTGCTAGAGGGGTGACTTACCTAGGCCCCAGACAGTGGGTTACAGGCATGACTTTTCACTTTTATCTGCACCAAAACACACAACCAGCAATGGCAGTGTGTGAGTGTTAAGGTACAGGGCCTCTAAGGGTGGCACAATAGGCGCTGCAGCCCTTAAAGGCCTTCCCTGGTCACAGTGCCCTTGGTACCCATGGTACCTCTTACAAGGGGCTTACCTGTGGCCAGAGATGTGCCAATTGTGTGTACAAAGGTACAGTTTTGGGAAAGAACACAGTCCCTGGGTACCCGACTGGCAGGGACCCAGGGCATATCAAGTCAAGTTGCATTAGATGTCAGGCAAAAAGTGGGAGGTAACCATGCAAAAAGGGGGAACTTTCCTACAAGCACTGGTTCCTGTCATTTCGGCCTGTATGGCTTCAATGCGTACAGCCTGTGTTCCGCTGCTTCTTGTGCACATAACGAGTGTGCCCTGGACTTGTGCTTTGGGTGGCATTTGGTTGAACCTTTGGACATAGCTTGAACCTTCGGAAATACACGTACTAATGGACCCGCTGAAGGCCCATCTGTGCAGCTGTCCATTGCGGATTCCATTGCTCCTGGCCGCATTCTATCAGTTAACCTGGGTTGCCTCCGCACCTGGTGGTTTAGATCTAGGCTCTGTTTCAATGGAATATCTAGTGGCAGACTTGGTTCCCTCAGCGGCTGCTGTGGGGGTTGGATGGGAACATACTTGCATTATCAATTTACTGCGAGGTCTACCTCTGGGATCATTGTCTGCGGACACTGGGAACAGCAATGTTTGGTCTACCACTCAGAACATGTACACATTTGGCTTTTCGTGTGGTGGAAACTTTTGATTTGGCCTGTTTTCTAACTTCCAAATTTGTTTTAAATTGCATTCTATTTTTTTGCTTTTATATTTTTTTTAATACATTGGCTTTCTTTATGCTTAAGGCCTCAAAATAGCATGAGTGCCTTATTTTAAGTGATTTTATCATCCTTTTTAGTGTATAGTTTTATAGCATCTTTGCTTTTCATATGCTGTTACAATTTTTAGTTATGTGAGTTGTTTGCTTCAGATAGCTTGTCATGTGCCCGAGTTCGGCCTGGTAGCCATTTTACATGTAGACGGTTCTTTCCTAAAGTTGCATCCACTTTGTCCCATCAACTTTTGACACACATTTGCATTTGTGACCCGTGGGTTAGTTTCTTGGAAACACCAACTTTGCTGACACAGAGAACTTCGTAGGAACACTATCACACTGCCTTGGCATTGTGTACAAGGCCCTCACGAGCGTTATACAAATGTGTTTATTATGTCCATATGGCGACAGCTATCTGTGGAATAGAAACAATGGCAGCCTGCTCACAATCTCGGCCTAAGGCAATGATGCCTTTTTCTTATAACTTTTTGTTTCCCAAGTATAATCAGAGGAGACACTTCGGCTGACTTTGAGGGGTCCCTGCATGCTGAAGCTTTCGCCCAGCAGCTGACTGACATCTCCGTGAGGGGTGTCCAGTTCGTAACCAAGACGGGTTCCTACATTCTTAACCACCAGGTAGAGGGGTTGGATCATCCAGTAGGGGGTTTCTTGGCAGAACATACATTTACACCCTAAACACCTCGGTTAGGATTTGCATACTAAGAGTATACTAGGCTGTTATACTGATTGCATATGCTTGCATAAATACATTGTCTCAGCAAGATGGTGGAACTCTTTGTCCTGTTCACCAACCTGACACTTATCATAACTTTAGTCTGTTTCTGTTTATTGATCATTGCAGCACATATGTTCTATACAAGAATCACTTTGGTTCAATAAATATTGAAAACGTCCCTTCGTGTATTCTTTGTATATGTCTCTGAGCGAAAGGGAGCACGAGTGTCTGAGCGAAAGGTACTAGGTCTGTCACCACTGTTCCTGAGGGAACAGGGTTGTCATGTTCAGTAGTTGCCAGAACTGTTCGCTCCCTATCTAGGTTTAGGAGGGGCTCATGGTGGCACTATGAGCTTACTGGTCGAGGGGACAACATATCCTGCGGGGGTGCACCGAATCAGTCTGGCACCATCCCAAAGTTTATGTCATCCACAAATGCGCAGTTCCTTCTGGTTGGTGGAAACTACACAACGGAACTAAAGAGGGTTTCTAAAGGCTTCAGCTCAAATTAAGCCACCATAAGGGGCCCCTTGCCAAGGTCATGCAAACTGCCATTGCAGCCTGTGTGTCTTGGTGCAGAGAAAAACAGAGTCGACATGGCACACACCCTTGTGTGCCATGCCAGCAAAGCACTGCATGTGGTATAGATAAGTCACCCCTACAGAAGGCCTTACAGCCCTAAGGCAGGGTGCACTATACTCCACGTGTGGGCATATCTGCTTGAGTGGATGTGTCCCTGTGATATCTAAGCAGAACCTTAGATATTACAAGTTCACAGGGAATCCATGATGAGTACATGGGCTGTACACTCGTGATTACGAGTTCCCCAGCTACATGCTGGCTTCACTGTACCCCAAGGTGTTTGGTACCAAACACCTCGTCTTGATAAATCTGCACTGATGCCAGTGGTGGATTTATTAAGCAATGCACCCAGACGGCACCTTAGAGCTGCCCCCTGAAAACCTACCGACTACTAGTGGTTGACTTACTGGTCTCGACCAACCAGCCACCATAGATAGGTTTCTGACCTCCTGAGGTGAGAGCCTTCGTTCTAAGGCCACCTCCACGCAGGATGTGCATTCCAGGGCCGGAAGCTTCAAAGGCCCTGCCGCCTTAGTTATGCTACCCAGGCCTCTCCAGATAGTGGAGATGCCCACCCCCCTGTCCTGCTTCCACTTTTGGCAGCAAGACAGGTGGAAAAAATTAGTAAGATTAGGAAATGTGCCCACATTCAGCCAGCACCACCCTTAGGGTGGGCCAAATGATGTGGACCCCACTTTATCAGATTCCTCCATCTTGTTTTGGACGGAATTAGCATTCTAGGGTCAGGGCTATGCCCACTTCCCACAGGAAGTGGTCATATAGAGGGTGTCGACACCCTAAAGGTAGGTAGCCCAATGGCTAGTACTTGTCACTCCCCTTAAATGCCCCTAACTTGAGTATTTAGATAGCATCCATGAAACCAATAACTCATATTCGACAGATCAAGAGAAGAAGGATAAAGAAGAGTCACTGCCTGTCGAGAACTGCATCAGAACTGTGGCCTTTTTGATCAAACCCTGCCCGTCCTCAGCCCTCTCTCGACAATCGCGACAGAGTGACTCGTCCTGCGAGCTGGAGAACTACCAAAGCCTTGGGTAGCCTGCTAGCACTTCATAAATTGCCTACAGTCTCCCTTGGAGTAGAGGAGCTACTCCCCTGCAGTCCGCAGGCACGTCAAGTAGAGTAAGGTCCACCGCCCTGCAGCTCCCGTACGGCTGATGCCGCATGTGACCAGGAGAAGGTACTCGTCCTCTGGAAGGTCAGATCTGTCTCCCCACTGAGTGTGAAGCAATCAGGACCAACCGGAGCCATGCAGCACCATCCCCCTTGGTACCGGACGACCCTGCACCAAACACCAACAGTGAGAGTCCAGTCCGGATTCCCACTGCAACAGCACCAAGCAGCCATCGAGGGACGTCAACATCATTGAGACCTACTTCGTGAGTGGCCCAGCTGCCTTGATTTTACCCCTGCCAGCTGTTTTTCCCTGACCGCGAGGTGCATCTTTGCGCACCCAGCCCAGCTGACCTAACCACTCTGCACCAGAGCTTCCCATCCCAGGTCCCAGTGAACCGGCTGTACTCCCTAGCTTTAAGACCCCTTGTGACCCAAGTCCCCATTTGGGAGCCCTCGAACTTCAGCCCAAGTCCCCTTGCGTGTAACCCATGTTTTACTGCCTCTGGTGGTCCTTTGAATGGGCACTAGATATTTGCCTGGCTCTGCTGATGCTAGCTCCAGTGGACATTGACCTGTTGGTGAATCCATTAGCGAAACATTTTCAAAGTTGCCCTTGGGCCTACAGTTTCCTCAGAATGCGAGCTGAGCCACTTCTTTCAGCTGAAACGAGTGCTTCAGAACATGCCTCACTAAGCGCTGGCTCTAATAACACGGATGCCGGTTACCCGGCTACTGTCTCAGCATTGGCTGAGACCGAGGATCATGTCTGTTGTCTGGAGATTGGGAACTGGGCTGTCGGACAATCATCGTCTGCGGAGACTGAACCCGTTCTGGATTCATTATTTGGTTAGTCGTTATGTTACTGTCCCGACCACAGGGGGGGGTGTTGTGAGTTTCCCATAGGGCCCACTGTAGTTCTTCCCTATGTTAGCCTAATTGTAGGAGGTTGTAGGCTGCTTTTGCTTTACACATGTTTCGAAGTAATGCATTTGTTTTTGTGCCACATGTTTATTTTAGAAATAGGCTGCACATGTTTTGTTATTCAGCTCTTCTGCTGGTATTCAGACTGAACATTTTGTACAAGGTCAAACAACCTTGTGCCCTGTTTTTCTCTGTGGTCGGTCACTAGCACATTCTAACACATAGACATAATAGATTTGAAAGTGGGGTCAGATTTCATGGACCTGATTGCTGGCCAGAAGGAGAGAAGTAATGGCCTGGAAATCATCGGTCGGCCCGATAGTTGAGACGTGGATGAAGGATGTTAAGATGTGGGCAAGAGCTCAAGACAGGGCACTGATAATGCAGGATACCCGGGGGATCAGGAGGCGTCCAATTGCTGTTATGGATGGAGGTGTTGGAGGCATGGGAGCACCTAGAGGGAGATGCAGATGGGAGCCCTGATAGTCCGACCGGGTTGAATGAGACGGAGGAGGCAGGGTCCTCCGGGGAGTCAGATGACGGAGAGAGTGAATGAGGAGATTGGTGATCTGTCGAGGTGCGAGAGCGCAGTGTGAACCGCCCACCCCGGACCCCCCCACCACTACAAGATCTGATTAATTGTCCTCTTTCGCCCCGCTTCTCCTCCTAACCTCGGAACATATAAGAGACTGTTCTCCTCTACCCGACTACCCTGACTGACATAAGCGGAGCAAGTCTACACCTCCCCAGGTGGAGTGGTGGGCTCCCAACCGCCGTTCGACCAGCGTGACCTCCAAGACAGTTAGATTATATTTTCTTTTTTCTTTATGTTTAGGTTTTAGTTAATATTTAGGCATTTCTAATCCTCCTTTACCAAGCTCCCGGGTACTACTATGCGTGACCAGAAGTGCGGAAGCAGGAAGGTGCAACCAAAGCGAGTTCCTGAAGCCTATTTACTGGGCTTAATGAGCATTAAATTTGGCTTAGCACAGGCTGGGAAGGGCTGATTGGGCACTGCTACCTTTACAGAGCGAGGTCAGAACGCCCCCACAATATAAATATAGGGTACAGATCTATAAAGCTGTTAGCAACTAATATTTTATACATCTGATGTACTTGGGCAATCCATTTATTGTAATATCATTGCCTCATAATGTATCCCATGCATCGCACTGTGAAAGAAAAAACATTGAAACACTATAATTGTTGTTTGTAGATAAGAAAATGCCAAAAATAAAGGTTTAAAAACAAATCTGTGTGCAATATAGTTTCATCATTTAAACTGTGTACCTGTGCAAATTTAGTGGCCATTTCAATGGAAAATGTGCTGTCTGTAAAAGACAGTGTGCTGCCACATGATGCTTTAGTTACATTACAAAATTGCCCACCTCATGTCTATTAAAGCTAGGTGGGTCGCAAAAGTTTGCCGTGCTAAAAAGTGGGCCGTGGGTCTAAAAAGTTTGGGAAGCACTGAGGTAGAGTGTTCATTTGTTTTTAGTTAGTTTGGTTATTGGCCATCTACCATTGTTATCATGATAAATGGCATCTAATGTGCTTTTGGCTTTTTTTGACTGTAGCGTAATTATGCCATTCTTATTATTTTTAGCTGGCAAGCAAGCACTGTTTTGAATCCCTGAGTGTTACATACTGTGGGCTTCAGTTGGGCTTGATCTTGTTTCCTGTAGGAGAGTAATATCCCATTTTAGCTTATGACAGTAATCCAATAACTGTTTACGTTTGATCAGGTGGTTAAGGCCCTTGTACACAGAGATATAATTTTAAGCGAGTCAATGGCCATGAAGGCGATAATTTTAATGGTAGGATTCAGGGCCTAAATATATGAATATTGCTTTGGGGTATTTAAGAAGTCGAGATTTGATCAGTTACAAGACAGTTCCTTCATATGGAAGTGCTTCTTGGTAATTTTCATAAGTGTGGAACTAATAGGGGATACGAAAGACAAGGATATACAGGAAGGAGAGAAAAGTAAATAGTAATAAAAAGAGAAAGTCCCAGTATAGGCCATGTAAATCAAGGAAGTTCAACTTCAGTAACAAAACCCATCCCATGCCCACACTCCAACGTAAAAGAAAGGAACATTGGAGGCTTCAAATGACCATTCCAAAGAAACAGGGTCGACGCTAACAGAATCTAAACAGATTGTTTGGGTTCACTTCCATAACATGTAGAAGAAACAATGAACGAAAGAGCGTAAACAATTATGCAATGAGCATTATAAACAAAAAAACATGTCAATGTTAAGATGCCAGTTTCTCAGCACAACAGTGGTGGGGCTGAGGGGGTCTTAGTGATTATGTATTATCAATAGTATGCATTGTCGTGGGAAACTAGAGCTACTTACAGTAAGTTAAAATAACTATGTCAGGAGACGGCATAAGAAGACAAGTTATTCAGTGTAAGTTTAAGAATGGGCAGGCAAAGATAAAGGTGATTATTAATGGCCTAACTTTTGCATAATTGGTTCAAGTAGATAAGAATAGGGGCAAAGTGTTTTTTGAGGTATGGTTAGTAGTGTTGCATAATTTAGCTCATCAGTAAAATTAGTTTAAGGTCAAATATTACCATTAATTGAAAATAGATTTGTGCATGCAGATAGTAGGAAAGATGTTTCCCATAGTAGTATGCGTTGTACTTGAGGCCAGTCTGTAAAGGAGAATCTTAGAGGTCTGGGTTAAATATTGTTTACCACACCAATGCAGCAATATAGGACCATTGTGACAATATTAGTGAACTACATCAGTGTGACAGTATCAATGAGACATTTGTGAATCTACCAAATCCTTCAAGAAAGATTCCAGTTCTTTTGGTTCAACGAAGACTGTAAAAACCTTTCCTGCGGGCAATCATAGTTTTTGCGTAATCCTGGGAGATACCAATCCTGTGACCTTTTCAGGACAAAGTTCTTATTTTCGTCATAGAATCCATCCCCCCCCTATGTGCTGATAACATAGCAGTATTAAGTTCATTGGCCTCTGGCTCAATAGAGATGTTGAACTTCTAGTAGGAATTCTGTGTGCACCCCTCAATTTCAAAATCTGTTTACAAAAGGCAACAAAGGATTTATCATCTTTTTTCTAGGTTTTCTGGAGTGCCAAAAAACTGCAAGGTTTCCTCTCCTATTTCTGTCCTTGAGTTCAGTAATTTATTTTTCAAGAGACTCCATACTTTTGGCCATAAAGTCTTTTTTTTCCTTTAGAACATTTCGATTTTCTTCGATTTTCTCTATTTTTTTTTGCTTCTTCTAATCTGTTTAGAATTTGTGTTGTGCGCCAGATCATGTAGTGAATGTAACCACTGCAAGATAATTTTCATATTGCCTGTAATATCTCATTTTTCTTTGTTAGGGAACTATTGAAGAGGTGGGTCTTGCTTAGTTCTTTTTTGTCCTACCTTTTTGTTCCTTCCTGTCTTTATTGATTTTGTGGTATTTATCTTTAGTTTCTGCTATAAAGCCACTGTTGCACTGCAGTGCCTGTAAATACAAAACCTAGCAGACATATTACTGTCCGTCAGTAAGTGATTGTGAATAGGTTGCCAATTAACTTATTTTTGAAGGCAAAAAGGTAGTCAATGCCGATTTAGGTGTACTGGAGTCTGTATTGATACATTCCGCTGCATCAAGAATAACCCATGTGTTGAGGCAGGGCAGTATTCGAATGTAAAAAGAAAAACAGACAAAGCAAATGTTGAATTTTTATATTATATGATTGCAGAACCCATCTCCAAATTAGTACTGTGCCAGTCAAGATTAGGTATCAACACATTTCCTGAGAAGGGTATTTGAACCGTCCCCTAAAGGTATGCATCTCAAGAAAAGATAGTGGGTAGTGCAGTGACTTCAATTCCTTGGTTACTTGATTTCTAGAATAAGGAGGCCATCAGTGTGTGCACCAATACTGATCATACAAGCAAATCCATACATGGTGAGGAAGTTTGGTCAACAACAGTATGGAGAACTTATAAAAGATACGCTACAGGCGTCATGTGTTGTCACAAACATTCAGAGAAATATATTGAGACTCGTACAAGTCAGGTTATATGCAGAAACTAATTTGTTTGGGGTTGCGCCGATAAAGTTCTTGTGAAAATTAAGATTTGTTGTGCTTTTATAGTGGATGCCAAAATCGTAGAATAGTGTGCGTCCTTCTATATTATGGAACTACATCCAGAATTAAGAAACAGGAGTGTGAATAATCAATTTATAGCAATAGCGCCTGAAAATAAGCATCGCTGTTACTCCGGTACAAAATCAGCGTGGTTTTGTACCGCTTGGGGGTTTGGCACGAGGGGTGGGATCGGAGTGCAGTGCGCAGATCCATGGGGGCAGATTTACAAGGAAGTGCCGCAGCGCGGCAATGCAAGTCCTTTGGCTGCCCCACGCTGCGGCACTTCCAAAGCACAGGAATGCAACATATTTACATAATATGTCGCATTCCTCTGCTCTCCCCTGCGCTGGCGCACGAACAGCTGCCATGCGCCGGTGCAGGCACCCTTGCACCATGGTGCAAGGATGCCTGCGTCATGGGGAGATTGTTTTTGTGCAGGAAGGGACACCTTCCTGCACAAAAACAATCACTACAGGCATTTTCCTCTTTCAATGCGTGCTGTAGAAGGCAGCACGCATTGAAAGAGGAAAAAACGAGGAGAAATGAAAACATTTCTCCTTGTTGCGCCTCGCTACGCCTCCCCTGGGGAGGCGTAGCATTCTGACGCATTTCCAGATTCACGATTCCTTCTAAATCTGGAAGTGTCTTGTTCCATGGGTGTTGTGTGGGAACACCCACAGCAACACCCATGGAACGCCCCTTTCACGCAAAGTGCTGCATGTAAAGGGGCCATATTTACAAGGACAGGAAAAGTCACGCAGGGTCGCTTTTCCTGTCCTTGTAAATATGGGGCAGAGAAATACGCCACCGGTTCGTCACAAAAAGTGACGTACTGGTGGCGCAGGGGGCTTGTAAATCTGCCCCTTGGATCCTACCTGTGGTGCTACTGCTGCTGGGTGTGGGCCGAGCAGTCTCACTAGTTCGAGCTGCGTTGGGGGTTTCAGTAAGTGGGTGCCGACTGAGGCTGATCAAATTTTCGTTGAAGGAGTCAGGTTGAACCCAGTCCTCCGTTTCAAACTCGTTTCATGCTCTTATTCCAGAGGCACTCATTGTTGTTGGTCGTTTAATCTCACAGTGCCATCTTGTCAGCTACCGTTTTGGGTCTGGAATGCATGCAGCACTCGGGCGTCTGATTTACAGCCCCTAAGGCCCTCATTTATAAAAAGTGACGCATCGCTGTGAGAAAACAGCGATGCGTCATTTTTCATTGCGCCCTCCTTGCGACACCAATGATGCGTCATATTTACAGTATGACGCATCATGTCGCAAGGAGGTACAGATAAGTCAGTATTTCTGACGTATCTGTAGGCGCAAAAATGACGCATTGCTGGAGTGTGTCACAAAAGTGACGCAACTCCAGCAATGGGTCATTACACATGGGCAAGTCCCATGTTAAATGTGCCTGCGTCAGTCTTACGCCTGCCATGAGGCAGGCATAAGATATTGACGCATTTGCGTCCTAGAAGTGGCTCAGTGCAATCTCATAGATTTCACTGCATCACTTCTACGACCCTTTCTTGCGTCGGAACGCCCCCCTGCATACTTTATACCTGATGCAGGTATAATGTGGCGCAGGGGTTTACAAAGTGACGCATCTACCTAGATGCGTCACTTTGTAAATATGGTGCATTTTTTTACACCGCTGGTGCGTCACAAAACGTGACGCACCGGCAGCGCAAAAGTGACGCAAGGACCCATAAATAAGCCTTGTAGGGGCAGATTTACAGGGAACTGACGCATCCTTGCGCCAGCTTCATATGTCCTTGCGCCACCATGGATGCGCTATATTTACAATACAGTGCTCCATGGTGCAAGGATTAACAGATGCGTCAGAAATTCTGACACATCTGTTGGCCCAAAAGACACACATTGCTGAAGTTGTGTCGCAAGCACAACGCAAACCCAGCAATGTATTTTGAGGCCTATACTTACTGTACTGTGTCACTCCTACGCCTGCTTCAAGCAGGCGTAAGGTTTTGACGCAGTGGCGTTCTAAAAGTGGCGCAGTGAAATCTTGTAGATTTCACTGCGTCACTTTTACAAGGCCTTCCTACGTGGGAACGCCCACCCTGCATACATTATACCTGACGCAGGTATAATGTGACGCAGGGCTTTACAACGTGACGAATCTCCCTAAATGAGTCACATTGTAAATTGGCCACATTGTTTGCGCCACCGTTACGTCAAAAAAAGTGACGCAATGGCGGCGCAAGGGGCTTGTAAATTTGCCCCTAAGTTTTTTTTTACTCTCACATGTAACTCCTGGTAGGAAGTGGATTGCAAGGGGGGTTCCCAATGAGGATTCTAGCGTATTTTTCTCAGTGTTTACAGCCTCATTGAGTCAGCCTTACTGTAAAGCTCCGTAGCTAAGGGGCCATCATCCTCAGGCACTAGTCACTTCCTCTGAGACGGCAAGTTTTGATGGAACAGAACGCCAACAAGCAAATTCTTCAGAGGACAACAATAAAGGAGGGACTGGATCACCTTTTGGTTCAGCTGCAGTTTGTCCTCCAAAGTTTTTCCTCATTTGAGAACATTCATCCCCGAGGCACTGTTCAAGAGATCGAATGTAGCCCTGCTTGTGAGAACACGAAAATGCATGGAGCCCATCAAAGAGGAAATCTGTTGTATTATGGGATGAGTAGATTAAAAAATACATAATTTCTCTTGTGTAGAACACAATCTCCCCAACCAATTCCACACTATTACTGTGTAGGCTTCAGGCAATGAATGATCAGTACCAAAGATGTAGACTTGTGAAGATTTACCTAGAGCCCCAGAAGTCAGACAAGAAGGAATATTTGAAAATATTGTTGAGTGTTTTGTTAAGAGAAGCCCTTGTTTGACCAACTGTTTAAGTTGGAGTAAATAAAGAGTCTTAATTTGTGCTGCCACCACTGCCATGTACTCTGGAAAAGTTTGTGGCTCCAATATGCGACTGAACGGGAGGGCTTTGTAATGCTAGTGTGCCACACAACCACAATAATTAGTTACTGACCTTCAGTAACATGTTTTTGGTAGATAGCTAAGTGCAGATTCGTCACCTGGTGAATCGCCCAAGGCACCAGACTGGATCCCAATTCTCTTGCAATTCTATAATGGACCCTGCGGGTTGGCAGGTGACATCATTATATTCCTTTGCCACTCCTTGACATGACGACACAGAGCTGCTTAATAAAAAACCTTAGATACTGACACCAGGTACATTAGTATTCCTTTCTGCTCCCACAAACCTAGAACATAGCTGACAAATTTAACTGTAAAATGGCAGTATGCAATATCTAATGTGAAACCTTATTTATTTCCGGAAATTCACTCCACCAAACGGTGGCTGAGTGGGCGGTGAAGAATCTGCGAGATAAAGTAACCGCCAGAAACAGTGTTACTGAAGGTAAGTAACTTATTCTTCTGATGGATTTTTGTAACTGCTGATTCCTACCCTTGTGAAGAGATACAAAACAATGCCCCCTCCTACAAGGCATTAAAAAAAAGAGGTATTGCAACGGCAGTAGCACTAAAAAATCTAAAGAACAAAATCATCAGTCCAAGCTTTACTCCACTGATCCAGGTGATACAGTTAAAACTCATTCCAATTATCAACTATGGGAGTGAGTGCATGAGGGGCAGGGACGCCAGCACGCTGGATGGTATAGAAACAGAAGCACTGAGAATGATTTTTAACTTACCAAAATACAATTTACCGACTCAAATAAGACTGCTATTTGGTATGCAGATGCAACAACTCGCACGCAGAGGAGCTTATATCAAAAGCTAGTATAAGATCAAGAGAGCTGAGCCCAGCTCATTAAGTGCTCATTTATGGAATGAATTGCTGTCTAAAAATAGAAGTGCAGTAAAGTCCTATTTACAAGAGTCAGTAGATCAACTAGGCCTACGTGATCTTTGAAACACCTCAGGGTTATACAGCAGCTTTTTTTTTATTTTATTTTTTATTTATTTGAGTTTTATATAGCGCTGGCTAGACCCGGAGGTATCAGAGCGCTTTACATAGGGTTCCACAAAGTTACAAAATTACATCAGTTACCAGTTACATCAGTTACTAGAAAAACATTTCAAGTGTGTAAAGACGAAATAAATGGAGTTTAGAAAGAAGAGGGGGTAGGGTAAAGGGGTAGGAGGGAAATAGGGTGGAGAGACAAGGGAGAGTCTGTCCAAATTCCGGCTGGGTAGGTGGCGGCCGAGGGGGAAGTCCACAGCCCATCTCCTCTATAGCTATCAGGTAGCTCCACCGGGCATCGGCCAAATATCTAGGTCTCAACGAAAAAACATTTAAAAAGCATAGGGGATGAAAAAATGGAGCACAGAGGGGGAAAGGGGTAGGGTAAAGGGGTGGGAGGGAGAATGCGAAGGCGAGACGAAGGAAGGTCTGCCCAAAGTCCGGCTGGGTAGGTGACGGCCAAGGGGGCCATCTCCTCTATGGCTATCAGGTAGCTCCACCGGGCATCGGCCAAAAAAACTAGGTCTAGCGCTTAACATAAGGAAACATTGTGTTTTATATAGCGCTGGCTAGACCCGGAGGTATCAGAGCGCTTTACCTAGGGTTCCACAAGGTTACAAAATTACATCAGTTACCAGTTACTAGAAAAACATTTCAAGTGCGTAAAGACGAAATAAATGGAGCTTAGAAAGAAGAGGGGGTAGGGTAAAGGGGTAGGAGGGAAATAGGGTGGAGAGACGAGGGAGAGTCTGTCCAAAGTCCGGCTGGGTAGGTGACGGCCGAGGGGGAAGTCTACAGCCCATCTCCTCTATAGCTATCAGGTAGCTCCACCGGGCATAGGCCAAATATCTAGGTCTCAACGGAAAAACATTTAAAGAGCATAGGGGACGAAAAAAAAATGGAGCACAGAGGGGGAAAGGGAGTAGGGTAAAGGGGTGGGAGGGAGAAGGCGAGACGAAGGAAGGTCTGCCCAAAGTCCGGCTGGGTAGGTGACGGCCAAGGGGCCATCTCCTCTATAGCTATCAGGTAGCTCCACCGGGCATCGGCCAAAAACTAGGTCTAGCGCTTAACATAAGGAAACATTGTGTTACAAATTACAAAAATGATCACATTAATTACAGAGAGGTTACAAATTCAATACAGGAGTTATTAGCGACCATGAAAAACAAGATCCACAAAAAGGAGAGGGGAAAAAAAAGAAAAAGGCCAGGGAGAGCAGGGAGTCCACGGGAGGGAGTCAGCAGCGGAGAAAGATACGAGACATAAGTCAGAGGTCCGGCTGGGTAGGTGACGGCCATAGCGGTGTGCCAGAGCCTGTCTCCCCTATAGCTGTCGGGGCAGCTCCACCGGGAATCGGTCATACATTTCGTACTCCGCCGGATAGAAATGAGAATCAGGAAGGGACCAAGAGTCAGCAGCGGAGAAAGAGACAAGACATAAGTCCGAGGTCCGGCTGGGTAGGTGACGGTCATAGTGGTGTGCCAGAGTCTGTCTCCCCTATAGCTGTCAGGGCAGCTCCACCGGGAATCGGTCAGACATTTCGGACTCCGCCGGGTAAAGATGAGAATCAGGAAGGGACCAAAAGTCTAGAGTCCAGAGACGGGCTGGTGGAGCTGGCGAGGGTGGTAGGATAGGAAGGGGAGTGTAGCTTAGCAGCCATCTTAAGGTCAGGCAAATCGAGTCTGTTGATCTCCAAGATTCTGTAGGTGGTGTTGTCTCTAGATCTTAGGATTGTTTCCTCAAGATCGAACACAGGCGCCATCTTGGGGTCAGGCCACACTCGGTATAGTCAGTTATGCATTGCATTATATGCCTCAGTAGATGTTTGTGCACTCTGGGATGGCTCCTCGGACGGGGGGGGGGAGGGGTCGGTGCCCGGCGTTCTGCTTCTATGTTTGGTCGCTAGCGGTTGTCCCGTTGTGTGGCAGCCCTATTCCACCCAAGATGTAATGCACTCTGGCGCTGTGCCTCAGTGTGTTCCCGCTCTAGAGCCATCTGCAGAGTCCGGCGGGCGCCATGTTAATGTCAGGCACCCCCAATAGAGCAGCTCCGCCGTGGAGTTTACAGTGAACGTATGGAGAATGGCCCCGTGCTCACTAACCTCTGCGACGCAGTGTAGGGTCGCTCCTCGTGTCTGGATCCCCGGGTGACGAGGGACCGGGCCATCGGTTGTCTCAGTGGCGTGGAGGGAGGAAGGGCTCCCGATCATCAGTCCGGCCCTGAGCGCTCCCGCGGGCACTGTGCCAAATCTTGCTGTCCCTTGCGGGGTGCCAACTGTTAGACCGGCGCTCAGGGGGAGCGCTCCGCTGTGTGGAATTCGTAGCAGGAACCCCACGGTCGGTCTCAGGCTCAGCCGCTCGGGCGCGGGCTCCGGTGGTTAGCGGTCGCCATGTTGTTTCTGGAGCCACTGCCGATAAAGGTTGTATTCCGCTGGGGATCCGCACCGGATCAGGACTCAACCTCCAGCGCTAGGTGCGCCTAACGTTTAGACACATTTACCCCTGTTTGTTGTAAGTTTTGACCCTTGACCTTGCCAGGTAGGTCGCTCCCCCACCACACAGCTCCGCCTGTGTTGTCTGCCCGCTGCTTCTGCAGGTAAGATCGCCCTCCGCTTGTGGCCCCGGTGCCCGTATTTCCTGCTTGTCTCCCCTTTTCCTTTCTGTGCCCCTCGCTGCCCCATTAGCGTTGTGCTTGCCATTTTGTCTGTTTTCACCCCCTTTTTCCTTTCTGTGCCCCTCGCTGCCCCATTAGCGTTGTGCTTGCCATTTTGTCTGTTTTCACCCCTTTTTCCTTTCTGTGCCCCTCGCTGCCCCATTAGCGTTGTGCTTGCCATTTTGTCTGTTTTCACCCCCTTTTTCCTTTCTGTGCCCCTCGCTGCCCCATTAGCGTTGTGCTTGCCATTTTGTCTGTTTTCACCCCCTTTTCCTTTCTGTGCCCCTCGCTGCCCCATTAGCGTTGTGCTTGCCATTTTGTCTGTTTTCACCCCTTTTTCCTTTCTGTGCCCCTCGCTGCCCCATTAGCGTCGTGCTTGCCATTTTGTCTGTTTTCACCCCCTTTTTCCTTTCTGTGCCCCTCGCTGCCCCATTAGCGTCGTGCTTGCCATTTTGTCTGTTTTCACCCCCTTTTTCCTTTCTGTGCCCCTCGCTGCCCCATTAGCGTTGTGCTTGCCATTTTGTCTGTTTTCACCCCCTTTTTACTTTCTGTGCCCCTCGCTGCCCCATTAGCGTTGTGCTTGCCATTTTGTCTGTTTTCACCCCCTTTTTCCTTTCGGTGCCCCTCGCTGCCCCATTAGCGTTGTGCTTGCCATTTTGTCTGTTTTCACCCCCTTTTCCTTTCTGTGCCCCTCGCTGCCCCATTAGCGTTGTGCTTGCCATTTTGTCTGTTTTCACCCCCTTTTTCCTTTCTGTGCCCCTCGCTGCCCCATTAGCGTTGTGCTTGCCATTTTGTCTGTTTTCACCCCCATTTTCCTTTTGTGCCCCCGCTGCCTCTCGCCAGTCCCGCCGTTGCGTCCCCTGCGGCCCCGCCCCTGACTGCCCATTCGCTGCCCCTGCCTCCCGCCTCCCAGCTGCTCCTCCCTCCCACCTCCCCATAAATGGCGGCCGCTGCGCGCGTCGCGCAGCGGCGCGCCGCTGGCGCGCCGAAGGCAAGCCCGTCTGCGCCCGTCCGCGACTGGACCGCGCCCAGCGCCAGAACCCCTGGAACCCACCGATGCAACACCACTCGACGGACCTACGACGCCGCCACACTCACCGCACTCAATGCCGGCCGGAACCCTGCCTGCTACCGAGCCTCACCGAGACGCACCCACGGACCCTTCACCTGCCAAACCTGCCGATTCACCTGCCCCCGGACGTGCACCACCTCCGCCAAGTCGAGCACCAGCAGCAACCACCTGAAATGCATCCTGTTGAACACCCGCTCCGTCCACAGGCACGCCGTGGAACTCTGGGACCTGCTCGACGCAACAGCACCGGACATCGCCTTCCTCACCGAAACCTGGATGAACGCCTCCTCAGCGCCTGACATCGCCATAGCCATCCCGGACGGATACAAGATCACCCGGAGGGACCGCGTCAACCAGACGGGAGGAGGCATCGTCATCGTACACAAGAACACCATCCGCATCTCGACTAACTCCGACGAGACCTTCACCGCCGCCGAACACCTACACTTCCAGATACACACTGACCCCAAGACCACCCTCCGAGGCACCCTCATCTACAGACCCCCGGGACCACGCACACTATTCAGCGAAGACATCGCAGACTTCATCAGCCCGCACGCCATGCCCTCCGCCGACTACATCCTCCTAGGGGACCTCAACTTCCACCTGGAGAACAACAACGACAGAAACACCACCGCCCTGCTGGACAACCTCGCCAACCTCGGACTCAAGCAACTGGTGAACACACCCACCCACTACGCCGGCCACACGCTTGACCCAGTCTTCTCGTCCAGCAAACACATCTCCTTCAGCCACGCCACCGGACTCCACTGGACCGACCACAGCTGCATCCACTTCAGCTTCAGAAAGACTGCGACCCACCACCACCCGCAACAGGCTCCCCGCCGGAGCTGGAGCAAGATCACCGCCGAGCAGCTCACCGCCTCCCTCGGCCAGAACACACCCACCAACACAACGGACCCAAACGAAGCAGCCAGCAACCTCGCCAAGTGGCTGACCGCCTGCGCCGACGACCTCGCACCACTAAAAACCCTCCCAGCAGACCCGGAAGCAAGAAAACCCCTTGGTTCACCAACGAACTCAAGGAATCCAAGAAGAACTGCCGCACTCTCGAGAAAACCTGGCGACTCGACCAGACCACAGACAACAGGACCGCCCTCAAGCACGCCACCCGCAAACACCACCAGCTGATCCGTGCCACCAAGAAGTCGGCACTCAAAGAACGACTGGACAACAACGCCCATGACAGCAAGGAACTTTTCAGCATCGTCAAAGAGTTCTCCAACCCCAGCGCCGGAAACAACGACATCACCCCTCGCAAGACCTCTGCAACTCACTCTCCGCGTTCTTCCACCGCAAGATCACCGACATACATAACAGCTTCGACGCACAAACCACGCACCCTACCGCCGAACCAACGCCCGCCACCACCACCCTCTGCAACTGGACCCCGATCAGCACCGAAGACACCACCCGCACGATGAACTCCATCCACTCCGGATCACCAACCGACCCCTGCCCACACCACGTCTTCAACAAAGCCGACGCCACCATCGCACCCCATCTCCGGGACATCATCAACTCCTCCTTCCACACCGCCACCTTCCCGGAGAGCTGGAAGCACGCCGAGCTTACCGCCCTCCTGAAGAAACCAACGGCGGACCCCACCGACCTCAAGAACTACCGTCCCATCTCGCTCCTTCCGTTTCCGGCCAAAGTCATCGAGAAGACCGTCAACAGACAGCTTGCCGCCTTCCTCGAGACGAATGGATCCCTCGACCCCTCGCAGTCCGGGTTTCGGGCCAACCACAGCACCGAGACCGCCCTTATCGCAGCCACCGACGACATCAGAACCCTAACCGACAACGGGGAAACAGCTGCCCTCATCCTCTTGGACCTCTCCGCGGCGTTCGACACCGTCTGCCACCGCACCCTAGTGAAGCGCCTCAGCAACATCGGAATCCGAGAGAAAGCACTGGAATGGATCATCTCGTTCCTCGCCGGAAGAACCCAGAGAGTCCGCCTCCCCCGTTCAGATCCGAAGCCACCGAAGTCATCTGCGGCGTTCCACAAGGATCTTCACTCAGTCCAACCCTCTTCAACGTCTACATGAGCCCCCTCGCAGCCATCGCACGCCAACACAACCTCAACATCATCTCCTACGCCGACGACACCCAGCTGATCCTCTCCCTCACCAACGACCCCACCACCGCCAGAGCCAACCTACACGACGGGATGAGAGACGTCGCCGACTGGATGAGGAACAGCCGCCTTAAACTGAACTCGGACAAGACGGAAGTCCTCATCCTGGGCTCATCTCCCTCCGCCTGGGACGACTCCTGGTGGCCCCCGGCCCTGGGCACCGCGCCCAAGCCAACGGACCACGCACGCAACCTGGGCTTCATCCTGGACTCCTCCCTGTCGATGACCAGACAAGTCAACGCCGTCTCATCTTCATGCTTCAACACCCTGCGCATGCTCCGCAAGATCTTCAGATGGATCCCCACTGAAACCAGGAAGACCGTCACCCAGGCACTCGTCACCAGCCGACTGGACTATGGGAACACCCTCTACGCCGGAACCACAGCCAAACTTCAAAAAGACTCCAGCGCATCCAGAACGCCTCCGCACGACTCATCCTGGACATCCCCCGACACAGCCACATCACCGGACACCTGAAAGACCTGCACTGGCTCCCCGTCAGCAAGAGAATCACGTTCAGACTCCTCACCCACGCACACAAGGCCCTCCACGACCTGGGCCCAAAGTACCTCAACGACCGCATGACCTTCTACACGCCCACACGCCAGCTACGATCAACCAGCCACGCCCTCGCCACCGTACCACGCATCCGCAGAACCACCGCCGGAGGAAGATCCTTCTCCTACCTGGCAGCCAAGACCTGGAACTCCCTCCCCACTCACCTTCGGCGAACCCAGGACCATCTCTCCTTCAGGAAGCAGCTCAAGACCTGGCTGTTCGAGCAGTAACCTACCCCCTCCCCCAGCGCCTTGAGACCCTCCCGGGTGAGTAGCGCGCTCTATAAATGCCGTGATTGATTGATTGATTGATGCGTTGTGACGAGCGAGTTTCGTGCCCGTATGCGGAGCCTCAGCAGGGCATGTCCGCCATGAGTGTGTTTCTTCCAACTTCCAACAGCTTGTCAATAAAACTGTTAAAAGAGCTTCCTTGGCCGAGGACAAAGCACTGCTGTCTGAGAGTGCGCATGGATGGTTTACTCTGCACTGTTACCCCAGGGAAGTTCCACAATCTTACCTAGGTGTAGGGTTTACCAAAGCAACGAAAGAAAAATATCTACGGCACCGACTTGGCATCCTCCTATCTCTGTTTCATTTACCACCATGGAAATGCCAACAGACAATCTTCAGTTGCTGTCTGTGTGGGGCAGCAAAAGAGTATGTGATACATCTGCTGTGCATATGTGGAAAACGTATCTACGAATGCAGATCACTGCTTAAGCCCCTCTTTAATGCCAAGGGAATAAGAACATGCAGGCAGGCGCTGAAAGCATGATTTGCTGGCGGAGATGTTCAATTAGCCTGCCGCCGTGTACGATTCCCGAGCATTGCTGAAATGAAATTAAACACCAGTGACAATTCTTCGCTGAATAGATTGTGGACCAATAGATAATTTTGTAAATTTCTCTTGGTCAAACACTGAAACCACAGGATGCTAAAAACAACTTAGAAAAGATAATGACTCACAGTCTAAAGGAGTTCCGTAATTAATTGTTAATTTGCACATTTAATTGGAATTTATAAACTGCCTGTTTTTGCACAACGGTTGCTGTCATCTGTAGTAAGAGTCTAAACACTGCTTACTTTGCACAATGGTTTTTGCAGCCTATACAGAATCTTATGGTTTTACGGTCTCTTAATCTCAATAATTTTAGTTGCTAAAAGCAGGTTTTACTTCTGATAAATTATCTTTAACTGGTTCTGCTCCTGCTATTTGTAGAAAGAGTTTAAACACTGCTGACTTTTCACATCGGTTCTTGCTGCCCATACAGAATTTTATGGTCCTGTGGTCTCTTGATTTTAATAATTTTAGTTGCTAAAAGCAGGTTTTACCTTTGATAAACTATCTTTAACTGTTTTAGCTGCATGATCTTTGCATACAGAGCACTGTTGTACCTGAATATTGGTATAAGACCAAACTGTAAATTTTGGATTTCAATTAAGGTTGACTATTCTGAGTAATTGAATGTTAACTGTTCTCACTATTGCAATGGTTTTAATTAGTCACACAAATATAGATATTACTTACCCTCCTACGAGGTGATCTGAAGAATGGACTTTATACCAGGAATTCCTGTTGAACTGAGCAGACAAAATGATCTTCTTTGCAGACTTGCAAATTAATGGATCAGTGCATGGGTACTCGCAAACATGGTATGGTCTGTGTGGCATGACCAAGGGTCACATTGATGCCAGCAGGGTGAGGGTCGGGATGGTGTAAGGGGGTCATAGGGAAAATGAAGCATGTACATTGTGTGTTGTTGGGAAATGCCTCTTTTGGCATGATAACCCCCAAAGTTTTGGACTGATGCTGCTGGTTTTTCGACTCAGAGTGCACCGTGGGCTGCTAACCAGACCTCAGTGTTAGTGTTCTAACCCCTTACAAAGTGCATTTTGAATTGGATACCCCCAATTGACATAAGCTGACTTAGTTATGTCACTAGTATATGGTACCAAGGATACCCAGGGTAAGCAAGACAGAGTCACCCAGGGCATGCAAGACAGAGTCACCCCCCGAGCTGCAGCACTGGTTGTGTCAGCCTGTGTCTGACCAAGTACAAAATGGCTCCCAGCCTGACACTGGAGAATGGAAGAGCAGTTTTAAACTGCTAATTCGACTTTGCCATGTAAACGAATTTCCCTTAACAATATATGGAACTCTCCCCTAAGGAAGTCCTATGGAGGCCTGAGGCAGGGAGCTATATATTATTAAGTAGAGCATATGTTTTAATCTGTCCTGACAGCAACACGTCCAAATGAACAAGTTACTTACCTTCGGTAACGCTTTTTCTGATGGATACAGCATCTGCCTATGGATTCCTCTCCTTTGAATGACCCCAATGCACAGCATTACACAAACTTTTCTCCTCAACTCTGCCACGTCGACGAGGACGTCACAATGGAACTGCTCCGCACGTGACTCCGCGTGAAGTCATTGGAGCCATAAGAAGTCCTCGTCGGCATGGTGACGTCAGTTCCACAAATATTTTATGTACCTCCGAGGCGAAATGGGTGAACCAACAGCCTTCCCACAAGTATACAAAACACAACCAAATATGGAAATACTACATCATAGCTATTTCCCAAATACAAGTAACCTCATGATTCAAGCAATAAATCACATAAAACATTAATTAATTAATTTTCGGTATAAGCAGACAGGCAACAGGAAGGCAGGTGGGTCAGTGAGGCATTGCCGAAGGTAAGTAACTTGTTCTTCAGATGGATACATCCACCTGTGGATTCCTCTCTTTTTTAATTGAATCCCCAAGCATTCCTGCTCTCAGAGGAGGGTGTCTGGCTGCTTATACCAAAAAATCCTGCAACACAGAACGAGCAAAATAGCTGTCCCTTCTCACTTCAGAATCCAAGCAATAGTGTTTTGCAAAAGTGTGGAGAGAAGCCCAAGTTGCCGCTTTGCAGATGTCAACCACAGAGACACCTCTAGCCAAAGCCGAAGAAGACGTCTTTGCTCTGGTAGAACGAGCACAAATACTTTCAGGAGGCTCCTTCTTGGCCAAGGTGTAGCAGATCTTGATGCACAGGATTATCCACCTGGACAGCGTTTTTTTGTGGACAGCCTTTCCCTTCATCTTGCACACATATCCTATGAAGAGTTGATCATACAGCCTGAAGTCCTTGGTTCTGTCAAAGTAGAAGCGCCCTCTTGGCGTCTAGGCGATTAAGTCTCTCCTCCTCCTTAGAAGGGAAAGGGTAGAAAGCAGGTAAAGTGATGGACTGCCCCAAGTGGAATGGAGTGACCACCTTAGGCAGCAAAGCCGCTCTGGTCCCAAGAACCATCTTATCCGCATGGAAAGATGTAAAAGGAGGCTTGGAACTAAGAGCCTGCACTTCATTTACCCTCCTAGCCGATGTGATTGCTACTAAAAATATTGTTTTAAATGTGAGAAACTGTAAAGGGCAATTATGCAAAGGTTCAAAGGGCAAACCCATTAAAAACGTGGGAACCAAATTAAAATTCCACTGAAGGATAATAGAGGGAGTAGGAGGAAACCTATTAGTGAGACCCTTAATAAATCTCATAACTATAAGAGATTTAAACAAAGTGGGTTGATCTGGCAAACAAAGAAATGCAGACATGGCAGATAAGTAGCCTTTAACAGTTGCCAATGTGCAACCCTGTTTCGCCAGGGAAAGAAAAAAACTCAGAACAACAGATAAATGGACATTTAAAGGATCAATTTATTTCTCTCCACACCATTTCACAAATTTAGCCCACCTACCAGCATAGACAGATTTAGTGGTGTCTTCTGGCCGATAAAATAACGTCCACCACAACTCAGGTTGCTCCGTTTAATCAAGAAGATGCAGGCTGTGGAGGTGGGGGTGTAGAACCTGCCCCTGCGATTGCGAGAGGAGGTCTGCCCTGAGAGGGAGACGGAGCGGAAGGTGCAATGAGAGGTAAAGAAGGTCTGTGTACCACACCCTTCGCGGCCAATCCGGGGCGATCAATATGACTTGGGCCCGGTCTTGGCAAATCTTCCTCAGAACTCGAGGAATCAAGGGTATGGGAGGAAACGCGTAAAGAAGCTGTGAGCCCCAATCTAACTGAAATGCGTCCCCCAACGCTCCCTGCGGACTGCAGAATGAATAGCAGAGCGCGTTATTGTGAGTGGCAAACCGGTCCAGCTGAGGAAACCCCCACATCCTGAAAATGTGAAGTACCACCTCTGGATGGAGACGCCACTTGTGATCGGCTGAATACTGCCGACTGAGACTGTCCGTACGCACATTCAGCACTCCGGCCAGATGATTTGCGTTTACGCAAATGTGATGCTCATGAGCGCAGGACCAGAGTCGCAGAGCCTCTCTGAAGAGAAGATACAACCCGACTCCTCCCTGCTTATTGATGTACCACATCGCGATAGTGTTGTCCGTTAAGACCTGAACCAACTGACCGCGAAAGGAAGGAAGGAAGGCCTTGAGAGCCGAACATATCGCCCGCAACTTCAAAAGAATGATGTGAAACAATCTTTCCTCTGGAGACCAAAGACCATTGACCTCCAGATCCCCCAGATGAGCTCCCCACCACCCTAGAGTGAAGGCACCCGTTATCACTATGGCCACTGGAGAAGGAGGGTGAAACGGCTTCTCTTAGGACTGGCTGCCAGGAACGCTTCCCTATTGCAGATCCGCTGCAGTGTCTTTGGAGATTCTGACCTATTACTCGAGGTCCCCGTTGTGTTGAAACCACTGCCTGCGGAGGCACCACTGGAGGGCCCACATCTGCCAGCGTGCATGGTTGACCAACAGAATGCAGGAAGCAAACAGACCAAGCAGACGCAAGACCTTCAGGACTGGAACAGACACTCCATTCTGAAACAGTGCAATCATAGCCTGGATGTCCTGAATCCTCTGTGGAGGTAGGAAGCAGGGGTGGGCGGAATTTGCGGAGTTGCGTTCCGCAAAATTCAGCGAAACGGCAAGAAATCTCCGCGAGCACGCGGAATTTCGCGTGCTCGCGGAGATTTTGCTGCGCCCGTTTATATCTGTAAGTGCTTCCTGTTGAGGTTTAATTTTTGTGACAGGAGCATCGTAGCATCGTGCCAGAATGAATCCTGCCCTGCATATTTATCCACGAAGATGCCACCGTTTTGTGCAATACCTCTACTCAACTGGAGTACTACTGGCTAATCAGTAAGTGCTACCTCGTTGGGTAAATGTATAGCGCCTTTCCTACACTACAGCTGCATAAAGGGCCAGAAGAGAAGAGTTGTCTCCACTCTCCAGTGACCATGTGTGTCTTTAACTTTGCACCGCGCCGAAAGGCGCCGGGGTCCCTTGAGTGAGCTGTCCATCATAGCGTGTAAAGGGCGGGAAGACGTTGCATAGCGCTAGTGTGTGTGCGGCGGGGCTTCTTCTATTTGAGTTCACATGCCTCTTGTTTAAGCCAGGTCAGAAACCGATCAGAGCAGCAGATGAGGAGAAAGAACCTCCTGGTCACAGGAACTACACGGGGATTGCGCTCGAGAAAGTCATGGATGCAAAGACCTCCATCAAGCATCACAGCCCATTTATGACGGTAGATATGGGGAGAAAGAAAGCACACCTGCCCAGCCTCGACCGAGCTCATGATTTTTTGGGGCTGATTAATGCATTACCGATTTTGAGCTTTAACTCGGGCCCATGCTGTAAGTGCTTCCTGTTGAGGTTTAATTTTTGTGACAGGAGCATCGTGCCAGAATGAATCCTGCCCAGCATTGCCATTTATCCACGAAGATGCCACCGTTTTGTGCAATACCTCTACTACTCATTCCGTTCCGCCGCGGATCGCGGAATTTCGGCATTTCCGCGTTCCGCGCGGAACGCGGAAATGCCGAAATTTCGCAAATTCCGTGAGCGGAACGGAATTTGCCGCCCACCCTTAGTAGGAAGGCACGACTCACAGTAGTGTCCAGTACTGCCCCTATGGGCAGGTGGCGCCGAGAGGGCACCAGGTGAGATTTGGCTACATTTATCGAAAATCCCAAGCTGAACAACAGCTGTGTTACCTGCAAATGATGCAACACTATTTCTGGTGACTTTGCTTTGAGCAGCCAGTCGTCCAGATAGGGAAACACAGGAATTCCAAACCTTCTGAGATGTGCTGCCACCACCGCCATCACCTTTGTGAAGACCTGAGGTGCAGAAGTAAGTCAGAACGGAAGGACCGCAAACTGGTAATGTTGAGACCCCACTGTAAAAAGGAGATACTTCCGATGTGACTTCAGAATGGGAATGTGCAAATACGCATCCTGTAAATTGATCAACACCATCTAGTCTTCCTTCTCCAGCGCGAGAAGAATCTGTGCCAGGATCAACATTTTGAACTTTTCCTATTTGAGGAAAAAAAATCAAAATCCTGAGGTCGAGAATCGGTTGTAAACAACCATCCTTTTTGGGAATTAGGAGGTACCGGGAGTAGCACCCCTGTCCCCTTTCCTGCTCTGGAACTATATTGATTGCACCCTTTTGAAGCAATGATAGTGCCTCCTGCTGGAGAAGCAGATGATGCTCTTCCGAGAAAAGGCCTTGACGGGGAGGGAAAGGAGGTGGAAACTCCCAGAAGGGTAGGGCATACCCATTTTCTACAATGTTCAAAACCCAGAGGTCTGTAATGACAGTTCCCAATGAGGTAGAAAATAGGCCATCCGTCCTCCCACGGGACAAGCACGCTCTAAGATGGCGGAGCTAGAGCTGCTCCCCTGCAACAATGGTCGGAGAGGCAGAAGAGGAAGAGGAGGAGACTTGTTGCTGGGCAGAACTAACAGGCGACCTCTGCCCCTTCCCCTGTAGGATTTGTACAGAGGATTTGTCTGCTGCTGCGATTTTTGTCTGCCACGAAAGGACAAGTTCTTAGCAATGTCCCAAAACCTGCGGAACGGTCTATAGTCCCTGGGCTGGGTCTGAATCCCTAAGGACCTTGCTGTTGCTTTGCTGTCCTTAAAGTGTTGCAGTTCAGAATCCGCCTTAGCTCCGAACAAGCGGAACCGATTAAAGGGCAAGTCCAGCAACATAGCCTGAACATCGGGTGAAAAACCTGAACCCCTTAACCAGGCATGCCTTCTGATCACAACAGAAGACCCCATTGCTCTGGCCACAGTGTCCGCCGTGCCCAGCCCAGATTGAATTTCTTGATGGGCAGCAGCTTGAGCATCAGTCAGCAGCTCAGAAAAATGCCATTGGACCTCCGTAGGCAATTTCTGGACTACCTCCTTAGCCAAATTCATGAGGGTGTGAATGTAACGTCCCAAAAGACATGTGGCATTTGTGGGTTTTTAGGCCATACTCCCCAACGAAAAAACCTTTTTAGCCAACTGCTCCATTCGTTTTGATTCCCTATCAGCAGGCATGGCTGGAAAAGATCCTGTTGATAACTTAGAAGAGCAAGAAGCTTGGACACCTAGGCTTTCTGGTGAGGGATGGGAAGATAGAAAAGCTGCATTCCCCTGGAGGTACCTTGTATCTTGTAGCCCCTGTCCTGGAAACTGCAGGAGAGGACATTGGTTTCTGCCAGACATCTAAAATAGGCTCAGTTAAAGCCTCATTGAAGGGCAACAATGGTTCTGATGCAGAAGCTGAAGAATGGAGAACCTCAGTGAGTATATTCGATTTCAGTGCAGCTGTGGGAAGTGGTAATTCCAAAAGGTCTGCAGCTTTACAAATAACTGCATAATATGAAGTCACCTCATGAGGTCGTAAACCATTAGGGGACATCAATTCCCACTCAGGGGAGGTATCCAGACCACTTGCCTCTTGTAATCCCTCAAACTCGGAGTCAAGGTCCACAATTTCCCTTTATTCAGCCCCCTCATGCTCCTCTTGGTATTCCTCTTCTTCCATCAGCCTTTGAGCCTCTCTCCGAGATCTCATTCTCGGTATCGGCGTCGGCGGTGCCAGATGTGGCGCTGGTGAATTCGGAACCAGGGTCGTAGGAGTATCCAAAGGAACAGGGTTTGAAATCGGTTGAGGTTGATTCGGCGCTGGTTCGAATTCAGACAATGCCGGAGATGAACAATCCAATAGGGGCACAAACCTCTGGAAAATGCAACAGAGTCGGCAGCCTCGGCGCCGGTGGATGCCCACTTCATGGATGGAGTCACAGGAATAAGGGGCATGAACAGTGCCTGCAGAAAATGAGGGGGAAACCCTCCAAGAGAGAACACAAGTGGACCCATGGGGCCGGCAGGCTCACCAGATGGATTTGCAACCCTTGCGAAAAAGCTAAACATAGCATTTTAAAAAGTCAGGAATGCAGGATATGATGGATCCGGAACAAAGGGCTCTGGAGCCGTGCATAGAGGCACCAAATTCGCCTCTGGCTGTGGAGTCGGAATTCTCGGTGCCGGTGCCAGAGGTGGAGTCGCAGATCTCGGCGCGGGAGGAGTAACATTCCTCGGAGTCGGAGGAGTAACAGCCCTCGGTGCTGGAGACACCCCCTGGAGAAAGTGTTGGAGATATTTCATCTTTGCAATGATGCCTAGGACTCGGAGACACCGACTTTGGAGTCACATCCTTCGAAGAGCGACACTGAGAACACCATGGAGCCGCTTTTTCTTATGCTTCTTGGAGGATCTTGAAGTATGAGGGGTTGGCGACTTCGACCGGGGCCGCGAGCTCCAGCAACCCTTTTTCTGTCTCTTGGCTTTGGCCATGAATAACTTGGCCTCCCTCTCCTTCAGAGCCTTCGGATTCATCCGATTGCATGAAGAGCATGTTCTGATGTTGTGATATGAAGACAAACACCACAAACAATCTTCATGTGGGTCAGTGATGAACATCTAGTCCCCGCATTCCCAGCATGGCTTGAATCCCGACTTTCTAGGAGGAGTCATCTTCAAAGGCTACAAAGTAGCAGCAACAGTATCGAAGAAAACTCCCAGAAATGGAGAGCCTGGGGAAAAAACGTTACGTGTTGACGGCGCGGACAAAAGGGAACTGACGTCAGCACGCCGACGAGGTCTTCTTATGGCTCCGATGACTGATAACGTCAAACGGAGTCGCGTGCGGAGCCGTTCCATTGTGACGTCCTCGTCGACGTGGGAGAGCTGAGGAGAAAAGTTTCTGTGGAATGCTGCGCATTGGGGTAGTTCAAAAGGCGAGGAATCCACAGGCAGATGTATCCATCAGTATGTTGTTTTGCTGTGGAAAAGTTAGTAGCCCCATTAGCTAACACAGAGATACCGGCTGACCTCTCAGCCCGGCTAACTTCTGAATGGGCCTACTATTCAATTCAATTTTTATTTGTTATGGAACTGCTACGGAGGTCCACAAAAATACACCAATACAATAAAAAAGACATATTTTAAATACAATACAAAAAATGATTTTTTTTGTTTTTGTTTTTAAATACACCAGTATATTAAAAAGTGGGAAGGAGAGACATACTTTGTATACAGTACAAAATTCTTCAATGTCCAACCATCAGACGTTACAACCTACGAACTAAACTTTAAAAATTTCCTAATAAATAGCCAGAAAAGTTTTAAAAAATTGAAATATCCTATGGCAGACCATTTCATTTGGAGGGGACAGGACAAATGTTCGGGCCTCCTGAGCAGAGTGAATGTTAAATTTAATAAATGATGATCTTAAAAACATACGCCTTGCCCTTTGTAGTTCCGGACACACAAATAGCACATGATTGAGATCCTGAATTTGTAAATAACACAATTCACAAATTCTCTCCTCTCTTGGAATTTTATCCCATATACCAGTAACTTCTCTTAAAGGCAACAGGTTAGTTCTCAAAAGAAGTATCAGCCTTCTAATCCCATGTGGAAGATTCCATGTTAAATAAGGCTGTGGTCTATTCCCCACAGCACTCCCACAAACCACCTCATTGCGGGATTTAGATTGACTTAAAACTGTATCTCTTGCCATGCTAATCGAGCCTACTAGAAAGAGTACTTCAAGCTATCAAATGAATTGTGGCATTAAACCAGACTTGATGCCCAAGCCAAATTTAATGTCAGTTTTAAGGAAAGGTGACTTTTAGAAAGCTGCCACTCTGTAGCCCAATTTGTCCAGTGGCTTCACACCGTTGCTGGCCACCAGACAGCTTTCTGCCCTCCTGGGGAGTAGTGTGAACAACTCTGAGGCTTAGGAACAAGGGTAGCCTGCTACAGAAGAAGGTGTTACCTCCCCCTTGCAGGAAGCTACCCGGGTGTTGGTCCAAAAGACGAGCTTCAAAGGCGAAGCCACCTTTGGTGGGCAAACCGTGATCACACTTCTGAGGGGCTGTCCCTTTATTCAAGTAGCTAGGCTAGCGGCGGGAACAGAAAGGGGAGACTAATCCCCAGACCGTTTTTTCCGTGGGCGTGTAGCCCACAGATAGCCACACCTCTAGGAAGGGTTCATACATCTTGGGAATGGGCAGAATTGTGCCCCCTGGGATTGCTAGATGCCACAAATAGCCTGAAGTCATCACAGGGCGGGAGGGATCCTGGTAGCCCACTGGCTAGTACCTGCATTATTCCCCCAAGGCACTTTCTGGGCATAAATATGGCGCCCCTGGCACCCTGAACGTCAAAACACTATGGAACTGGAGAATGGACCGAAGGACTGCCCTGCTGACCCCTGGACCTGGCAAACCGGCTGCACCGTCTGCTGGACTGCATCTGCTGCACCTTTGGCTTGCGCAGAGAGGACTGCGCCTGTGGCTCTGTCTTGAGGAAAAGTTGCTCCCACGCCCCAGACCAAAGAAGTGACTCCAAGGGTTAGTCAACAGACCCCCTGGAACCAGCACCAGGGCCATCAAAGCTGAAGTAGCCCAACTCGGCAAGCCAGTAGCCACTTCGGAGAATCTTCGCTGACCGCCCTAAGAGATCAATCCTTGCACCAGAGTGTTGGATCCGAGAGTGTTGTCGAAAACCAGATTGGCTACCCAAGTGGGACACTAGACTCCAGCAAAGGATACCACTCGACCAGCTGTGACCAGAGACCGGTAGCCCAGTAGTTGCTGACCTTCTACTGACTCAAAGAGGACTTCAAGGGACCCCAACTTCTGTGGCCAAAGTCATCCCACCATCAGGTAACTGTCCAAATACTCCTTAGTGCCCCCCCTGACCTTATCTATGCTGGATTTGGTCACCCTAGTCCGGCAGGAGTAGCTGAACACAACTCTTTCAAACTTTTCAAAACTTTCCAAACTAAGACCCGAGATTCACTTTACTTTAAAATTCTATATCTCCGGAACCTTCTGGTGGATTATGCTCATCTAGGTCTCTAAAAATTCATAAAACCATACTCTATTTTTATAAATTAGTGTTGGACTTCTTTCGTGGTGTGTGACTTTATTTTGTTGTTTCTACATGTTTTACACTAGTTCCTTCAGTTAAGCCTTGCTGCTCAAAGCCGCAGCTACCCAGGGTTGAGCTAAAGGTTTTGCAAACAAGCCTAACTGGACCCAAGACAGTTTTTGCAAGTGTATTCCACGGCAAGGTCGCACAACCATACCATATAATACATCCAAATCCTCACATGTGGACAGTGAGTTACGGTGTTATTTTGAGGGTAAAATCATATCCTCCCAATGTCTTTGTCACCTTAATTGCCATTATGTGATAGAGGTTGCCGAGCCACAGAAGGCTCAAGAGAGATACCTAGCTCTGCTCAAGATTCTCTTGGATCCTTTGAGCCCATATCAAACCAAAGCTGCATGTGGCTTCTCTCTGCTACCCAAGCTCTAACCTGATGCGCCAAGAATTAAAGATAAAAGCATTAACTTTTGGTGTAAAAGATGAGGGAAAGAAATACCTATCTAGTGGCTCAATTGCACAATGTGACACCAGAAAATCTGGGCTCAATCCCGGCATCCCCATTTGACCAAATTGTGTGACCTAGGCAGTTGTTTTATTTCACTTTGCCTCCTTTTTCTTCATTGTCACATATGAGGGCACCTTGAAATACATGATTTCAGGATGCACGCTGTACAAAATCTTCTCCTGTTTGATTTCATAAACTATAATGTTCCAAGCACAACACCAACCTAGGCCACCCAAAGAGGTTCACATGACAAATGACTGGCCTCTCAAATCACTAATGGTATTGTTGTCAGGGTGTGGGGTACTTTTTTAACTTCATGTTTTAAAATGATCACTTCTAATAAATTTCACTCAATGCAGTAATATAAACTGATGTACTAAGATGAAATGTTTTTGCATGCAAATAAAATAAAATTTTGAAGAGTTTATCATATTTTTACATGTTTGTTGCACAAATGTCTTTAACAATGAATGTGTTCCTATAAGTGGGGCAGGACACCTGCTTTCCATCATTTCCTTTACTTTAGAAACAAATCCTTGCCCCTTCAACAGCTTTCTAAGCGTAAGTTCTGTCAAGTAAAAAGCAGCAACTCACTAGGAGGGGCGCATGTAAAGGTTAGGAGGGCTGCAAGTAGTCCCAGGCCATACTTTGTGTATCCCTGGACTAGTGTATGTTGAAAGTAGGGACAGGTAGCAGCATGGTTGCCTGCCAGATGGACCAAAAAGGAACATCCTGAACTAGGGCTGTGGTGTCAGCATTTGTCCAGGTGAGATGAGCACCAAGGCTCCCTAAGAGGATCCTTTTTGGCCATGGCATAACACAATTTTTTGCAGAGGACAAACCGCCAACCTCCACGGATGATGGTGTAGATTGTTCAGCCTCAAATGAAACGCTGTGCCTAGCAGCTAGGACAGTATGGCCTTCCTAGGAAGAAACTGAAGAGGAATTCAAAGTACCAGACTCTCTGAGCCCAGAAAACAGCTGTTACCGGTATCGTTTGACTTTCTTTACGACTTGCAGGATCAGAGGCGGAGACAGATATGGCCTCCATTCTCAGAAAATACTGCTGTTGTGGCAGAGGGAATGGTGGAGAACCCTCAACACCTTAACATTTGCATTGGCAATGGTGTATCTTGGCACTGGACAAGTTCATGCTGAGGATGTGGATCCGCCATCACTGGAGCCACAGGTTGCGCCAAAGGAGGAACAAGCAGTGAGGCCTCTGGCACCAGGCCATACCTCTACCCCTCTATAGGAGTGGGCTGGCTTTGGCCAGGGTTGGTCAGCACTGTGGGAGGGCAGAAGCCCAACTGAAAGCCCTGATGGGTCAAGTAGAGCTGGAAGGTACACCAAAGCGACTCAGAACACCTTAAAAAGTATCAGCATAGCCTAATTGAAGGCCTCAATTTGCTGTGGAGTCGAGGAGGACCTGGAGAACTCTGGGTACATCTGCTCTGGATTTAGCATCAGCTCCAAATCAGTCGTCAGTCAGGTGACACAAAAGCAAACTGATAGGTTCCCCTGGACCAGGAGCATCTGGACATCGAAGAACCACAAGTGTGTTTCTTGTGCTTCTTCAACTTATCCCTAACCTTGTCTGTCAACTTTGGCATTGACCTAGCTGATGCGGGCAACCTAGACTAAAACCGTCCCACTTCTTGTGCTCTGCGATGTAGACCATGGACTTTTGCTCCCCAATGGCTTTCATGTCTATCAGTGAACATTTGTTGCATGAGTCAGAGTCATACTTGGTTCTGAGGCACCATAAGATGTCATGCAGGTCCGTCACCGACGTATGCTTCCGGCAAGTGCAACACTGTCTGAATTCCGTTGCATTTGGTATTGACACCCCTACACACTGTCAAAATGTTAAAAGTTTGAGAGCTTCAGTGAAAAACAGAAAATGGGTAAGACCAGAGCTCTGGATCAGTGACTTTGGGTGTGAAAAAAAGAGGAACTGGAGTCAGCGTGCAGAGATGGTACCTTTATGTGGCTCTGTGTTGTAATGGCTGGAGGTGGAATGGAATTGCGAAGGGAGATAGAAGGCACCACCTGCTAACTCGCAGGAGTAATTACAAGAGTTTCAAGATCCAGTCTTGCGTCTGAGAAGATTCACAAGGTGAGGAATCTTCAGTTGGAAACATTCATCAGAAAGGAAAGCATTGACAACATTTTCATATGATATGGCTTTGAAACAATGCATCTTGTAGATCGAAACTGCACATCCCGTAGCCCTGTGGGGGAAGATAATAAATTTGATGAAAGTACAGCAAAGTGAATTTGTAAGCGGGGATCCATTTGGTTTACTATTATGGGGTCGAAAATATGTGTGAGAATTCCTGTTTTGGACGAAGTTAACGCAGGGCGAAATCTGTTTTACTTTTGTAGGTAAAGGAGCAAATTCCCTTATTTTTCCAGTAACCAATTAACTTCTTTCTGCAGTTGCTTAAGATATTATTGTAAGAATTTCGACAGAATGACAGGAGTCATGAACCACAAAGTACTGGTATGTTGCCCAATATTCAGAACCCACTTGCCCTTTGTAATCTTCATCCGCTCTGAGTGATCCAAGTAATACTTTACTCAGCAGAGTAGATCCCAGAAGGGGGAAGAGAGGAGTTGTTTGTTGTTGTCTAACCATCTAGTGGTTGCAGCTGCACAAGATTATCGACCCCCTCTACCTCTGAGTTTTCTCCTCTGGTGTTACGGTTTGGATGATAAGGCTGCATTCAGTGCTGCCAACATGGAAACTGCGCTCTTTGCCACCTACCTCCGGTTCTTGCCAGGCACCTGCAAAACCTATTTCTTATAGATTACCTTTATCTATTGTTTCTCTTTCATTTTATAAAGCTCATCATCTCCATGAGCACAGAAGAGGATTAAGGAACAAGTTACTTACCTTCAGTAACGCTTTATCAGGTAGAGACTATCTAACATCATATACTTTACCTTAGAATATTCCCCGGGTATCAGACAGGATCTGGAATTTTGGAGCAGTCCCCTTGCACGTCGCTAGGTGGTGTTTCTCAGCTTCACGTGGCGTCGTCCACATTGGAAGTGATGTGGGCAGTGCCTATACCAGTGCCACCCCAGCGTGCTGATCTCAGGTCATGACTGTTTTTCCACGCCAGAAACACAGAGCCATACTGAGGTGAAATGACCAGCGCACCATAATGAGGCCATGAAGGATCTTTTTGATGTGAGATGCACAGTTTGCAGAACGGGAAGGATTGGTAAGGAATCTGCGGCTAGATACAGGTTTCTACCAAATAAAGCGTTATGGAAGGTAAATAACTTGTTCATCTGATAAGAGACTTCTAGCAGCAGATTCCTTACTTTAGAAAAAATACCAAAGGAATCTATTCCCGGAGGTGGGTCTGCAAATCTGTTAGACCAATACGTTCTGAAGGACCGAACAGGCAAAATGCCCATCATGTCGGACCCTACTTCACAGGCATTATTGCCTGGCAATGTGCGCAGAAATGCCCACGTAGCTGCCTGACAGATGTCCAGGACTGGGACTCAAGCTAGCACAGTGAAATAAGCTCTTAAGCCCTTAGGGGGTTGTTTCTTGGCCATTGTGTAGCAGATGTTTATATAGAGGAAAATCCACCTGGAGAAGGTTCTCTTGTGGACTGCCTTTCCCTTCTTCACACCCACAAATCCATCAAAGAGTTGATCATCTACCCAGAAGTCTTTAGTACGATCAATGTAGAACGACAATGCTCTTTTTGGATCCAGGTGGTGGAGTCTCTCCTCTTCATTGGAAGTAACAGTGGGGGCGAAGAAAGTAGGCAGTGTGATGTTTTGCCCGACGTGAAAAGGTGTTACCACCTTGGATAAGGGGGAGGCTTGGGTCCCAAGTACCAGCTTATCTGGGGAAAAAGGAGGTGCATGGGAGGTTAACAGAAAGTGCCTACAATTTGCTAACCCTCATAGCAGATGTTATAGCCATAAGGAAGACTGGTTTGATGTTATGCAGTCTCAGAGGGCAGCTGTGTATGGGCTCAAATGGTGAACACATTAAGAAAGTGAGAACTAAATTAAGATCCCATTTGGGCATACTGAAAGGTGTAGGGGAGAACGTGCTGCAAACCCTTCAAGAAACAAGTCATAATGGATGACTTGACCAGGGAGGGTTGATCCGGAAGCCGCAAGAAAGCCGAGATGGTGAAAGGTACCCTTTAACTGTGCCCGAAGCAAGGCCTTGCCGGGCAAGGGATAAGGTAAATAAAAGGACTTCAGACAAGGGTGCAGACAGAGGATCAATGGATTTGGCAGCACACCAAGACACAAATTTATCCCATCGGCAGGCATATACTGTTTTCGTGGTGGGATGCCTGGCTGCCAGAATGACATCACACACTTTGGGATGGAGGTCAAAAACTCTCAACTGTCGTCGCTCAATCTCCAAGCCTGTAGATGGAGAGTGTTCAGGTTCGGTGCAGAACCCTGCCCTTTTGTTATGACAGGAGATCCTCCCACTGGACAGTCTGATCAGAGTACAGATGCTCATGCTCAGGAGTTCAGGACGCCAGACTCTCCTTGCCCAATCTGGAGCCACCAAGATCACTTTGGCTCTGTTGTTCCAGATCTTCTTGAGAACTCTGGGCAGGAGAGGTATCAGTAAAAAGGAGTACAGCAGTCCTGAGCTTCACTTGAAATTAAATTTGTCACCGATCGAGAGCCGCCTTAGAAACTCCAGTGAGCAGAATTGCAGACATTGAACATTCTCTGCGATGGCGCATAGATCCAACCAAGGACTGAAGAGACTTTGAACCGCTCCGGATGGAGACACCACTCGTGATCCGCAAGACATCGACGGCTGAGTTTGTCTGCTCTGGCTTCAGAGAGTTCGCCAGATGTTGAACCACCTGAAAATGCCTTGACATTCCAGCCATGTCTACAGACGCGGGGCCTCTTGACACAGGATCCATGACCCCACCCTGCTTCTTGCAATACCACATGGCGGGTGGTGTTGTCAGTGAACACCGGGACTAGCCTTCCCTTGATGGAAGAAAGAAAGGCTTTCAATGCCAGGCGAATTTCTCTGACTTCCAACAGGTTGATGTGGAGTCAAGACTCTGCCAGAGATCAGAGTCCTCTGATCTCCACCTCTCTCAGATGGCTGTCCGAACCCAGAAGTGATGCATCTGTCACTACTGTGAACTCTGGGTGGGAAAGGGAGAGGATTCTGCCGCTGACCCAATTGCAATCCATGAGCCACCACTGCAGATCTTTTGCAGTTCCCTTCAATATCTTATCTGGACCAGATCTTTTGCAGTTCCCTTTGATATCGGGACCAGGTTGAGAGATTACCTGGATGCTGTGCACACTGGGACTTCAAATCCCACTGCAGAGCCCATATGCCATATGTTTTACCAGCAGGATGCAGGAGGCCAAGAGACCCAGCAGCCTCATAGTCAGTCTCGCCGAAATCCAGGAGAGCGGCTGAAAAATGTGAATCATAGCCTGAATATCCTGGAGTCCCTGTTCCGGAGCATAGGCCTGAATCTGCTCTGTATCCAGAAGAGCTCCGATGAAAGGGAGTGTCAGGTGTGACTGGACACATTGATAGTGAACCCCAGGGCTAATGCAGGAGGTCCGCTGTAGTTTGGAAGTGGGAGACAAATGCCTGGGGCATGCCCGCCTTCCGCAGCCAGTCATTAAGGTAGGGGAAGACTGGAACCCCTGACCTCCACAGATATGCTGCAACAACCGCCATCACCTTGGAGAACACCTGAGGGGCACAGGTAAGGCCAAAGGGGAGCACAGCAAACTGATAATGCTCTTGGCCTACCGTGAACTGCAGGTAACGCCTGTGGGCAGGCATGACGGGGATATGGAAGTAGGCGTCCAGCGCTTCCATCCACTCCAGGGTCAAGGGCAGACAGAACCTGAGCCAAAGTGAGCATCTTAAATTTCCCCTTTTTCAGGAAGCAGTTGAGAGGGTGTTTGTCTAGAATAGGACGGAGGCCTCCATCCTCTTTTGGAACCAGAAAGTAGCAGGAAGAGCAACCGCAACCTGCTTCTGATGCCGGCTCCTCTAAATGGCTCCTTTGACCAAAAGAGCCAGCACTTCCTTTCCCAAGAACAAAAGGTGGTCCTCCATCAGCCGATCGGGGACAGTGGTAAAGGTGAAATTGCTGGAAGGGTAGGGCGTAGCCCCACTGGACAATCTGAATCACCTATTTGTCCAAAGTAATCTCCCACTACTGGGGCAGGTGGTGCTGAATCCTGCCACCAACCAGGTGCCTGTGATGGTGTACGGGCATATTTAAGAGGCTTTGTGACAGCAGCTGGCGGTTGGGGGGGAGCGGATTGAGTAGACCTCTGGCTTTGGTTCCCAAGAGGCTTGAGGGAGCCGCGGCCACAAAAGGACAGAGGTGCCTGGTGACCATGGTGGCTAGGGGGAAAATGATGCAGCTGGTAGCCTCTACCGTAGCCATGGAATGAGTAGTGGGCAGAATGCGGCTTTTGTGGGGCCATGGCGAGCCCCAATGACCTATCAGTGGCCCTACTATTCTTAAAGCATTCAAGTGCCAAATCCACCTTTTCGTTATAGAGGCAAGTGCCATTGAAGGGCATGACCAAAAGGGATGTCCGCACATCCCCCAAAATGCCAGTTTTTCTCAGCTAGAAGTGAGGTCGGAAGGCCACCGTGGAAGCAATGGCTCTGCCCAGCAAGTTGGCCGTATTCAATTCCAATCCACATCCGATTGTTAACTTTGCTGCATCTCTCTCGTCAGCAATAGCTTGAGAAAGTATGGCTTAGGCCTCCTCTGGACTATAGAATGTACCTGCACAACCGTATCCCATACAGTATGGGAATAGTGGCCCAATAAGCATGCGATGTTCACAGACCGCAGTGCAAAGCTGGTGGAAGAGACAATGCTCTTACCAAAGGTATCCAGTCCTCTTGGACTCTCTTTCCCGTGACTGATCTTTGGAGGTCAAAGCATGGACCTCCAGGCGCTCAGGGGTAGGATGCTGGGTGAGTAAAGCTGGCTCCTTAGGAGCGGGGCAATGGCGGCGGGAGATAGTCCTGTGCAGAGGAGAGCCTGTGCAGGGTTTGGGCTAGGCCTGAACAGTATAGGAGGGAGGGCTTCATTAAAGAAGAGAAGGAATTGAGGGAGACACCCCAGGTTGAAGCATCTCTGTCAAGACATTGGTCTTGACTTCAACTGTATCAGCTGCCCTTCAGATCACGATCACAAAGGAAGCCCCTTCCTCGGTAGCCACCGAGGGAGGAGAGGGGAGGCCAGGGTCTGGTGAGGTGTCCAGACCACTGCCATCAGTCAGGCCCTCAACCAGGTGTTGTCGGCCCTAGACTCTGCTAGGGGGTTGGAACAGCCACAGGTGTCATCAGATCCCCTCCATTCATGTTCCTCAAAGGGCGACGTTCCAGTCGGAGTGCCTATGGAACCCATGGGGCCCAAAGGCGCGCCAGAGGGGTCCGGCCTCTCAAAAATTAAGCTCATGGCCTCATAAAACTCTCCAAGTTGGGTGGGGGCCTCTCCAGTCCAGGGAAACTCGGGGAAGTGCGGAGCAGACCCAGGATCAGGCGAGGGCTCTAAAGGGACGACCTGGGAGCGGGGCCTGGACTTGTGGCATCGTTCCCGAATATTTTCCAATGAATGGGACCATCACATAGAAGTTGAAGAACGCCTTGACTTCTTGCGGGACTTGCCTGAAAAAGTCCGGGATCACGAAGATGACCGGTGCAAGCAACTCCAAGAGTGGTCCCGAAGCCTCTATCACGAACGGGATCTGTAACAGTGTGGAGTCACAAGACGAGTAGGCAGAAGCTTCATGAGCTGCTCGCGGGTGGCTTTTGGATTCATACTCCTGCAATCTGGGCAGGATTTGGAGTTGTGGTCCCACTCTAGGCACCACAGACATACCAAGTGGGGGTCTGTCACAGACATTTGCCCGTGACAGGCACCACAAGGCTTGAAACCAGTTGGTTTGTTCGCAGACATACTAAAAAAAAAAAACAGATGAAAAAGGCACAATGATCGAAGTCGACAAATGGTTGAAAAATTCTGTGAAAAAATGATTTTTTGGAGCTTGTCGGGATCATCGTTGATGGCGTGGAAAAGAAGGAACTGAGATCAGCGTGCTGGGGTGGCACCAGACATCACTTGTGGTGCAGACGATGCCACATGGAGCCAAACGACGCCACCTACCAGCATGCAAGGGGACTGCTCAAAGATTTCCAGATCTGGTCTGACTCCTGGGGAATATTCTAAGGTAAGGAATCTGTGGCTAGATGTCTTTAGTAGATCTAAAAAAACTGCAAATTAATATTGGGTGTTGCACATCTGGTTGAGGTTAGACAGTTATAACCAGGACATTCATCACAAAGAGATTTTGTTTCTGCAACTGTAGGGTTTGGGGGTGAAATTTCAGCCATGGAACTAATGACCTGGTCCGAAGCAAGACACCAGATTAACAACTTTATGCAAGTCTGGTCTTTTCTTCTAAGGATGATAGTCAGTGAATTTCATCACACTCCCAGACAGCCCTATCGTATCCGCCTAATAGGGCCAAGGCACTAGTTTACTGGAAGGAGTAGGGGAAATTGCTACCTACATTCAGGCTTACAGCATCCAAGTGCTTCCTCTCGTTAATCAGGCAACACAGTAGTGTGAAGAGCTGATGCATATCTCTTGCATGTGAACAACAGATTGACAGTCTTTTGAGACTGTACACTCCACCAGACTACGTTTCGCACTGATGCTGTACATTTTTTAATTACCCAAAGAGAAATCAACTTTGTGGTAGCAGTTGCAAGAAAAATATCTATGGCTGATTCAAGCAAACTCACAAAAAAATGGCAGAAGTGGCTTTGATGGAGTGTGATGTTACAGTGTTTAAACTCAGTTTGCTACTTCCCAGTCCAAAACACCCCTGTGACGCATTTTCCTAGGGCATCCAGTGGTCACTGAGCATTATTATGTGGGGTACTGTTATTGATCACTGGAGTCCCAGGGCCAAAGAACTGGTGCCCCAGGGCCAAAGAACTGGTGCATTTTATAGCCAAATCACTGTCTTTAGGGACTTGAAACGGTAACAAAGGAAATAAATCAATACTTACTCCAGTGAATTGAGAGGGTTAGAAACAGATTCAGTATAACACAGTAAATAACACCCTTGTAAGTGCTTTACTTCAGAAAAAGAAAAAACATTTGTTAACGGGTAAGTAAAAAAGCATCTGCTGGTATTTGTCTATATATTAGTGTTTAACTTTTGAAGCACCATCTGAGGGTGAGATTTGACCACAAAGGCTATTATTGCTCCTAACATTTAGACACTAGATTTCTGATAAAAAATGGCCCTCTGAGAAATTCTGTACTATGGGACTATGGTTTTGAAGAGAACGGATTTGTAAACTAGATTCAAGTTCTAAACTTAAACTCCAGTTTCCAGCAGGAACTGGTGAAGCTAGTTTTTAGGAGTGGGTGCCTGTTCAGGCCACTGAAAAATCTTTCCCATTACTGGTAGCTTCTGAGGTAAGAGCTCCCAATCCTTTAGGTACTCTTGCTGGGGACTGGCTACATTTGTTCCAATAAAACAAATTACAATGAGTTGTAGGACTTCTGGTTTCCCTTAGCAGACACTAACTTCATCACAGGATCTCCAGAAGCAGAAGTGATGATTCAGTCTGAACACGAATGCTGCCCTCTTTGGCTTATGCCTAGTGAACTCCACATTTATGCCATCAACTGGAGAAGGAAACCTAGCTGCTTTCTTCCCTAACAAAGTTTTTACAATGTGTACAAAATAGAAAGCTACGGTAATGCTTAGCATCCCTATACTGTCCAACAGGCGTTTGTTTGGGGGAAAAAACCTCGTGTTTATCTAAGCGTATGCTTTTGAAACAGCACAGGGATTATCTGCCTTGGCTGAAGCTTATTAGTGACCCAGTACCACTTGAATTGTGGATTATGTTTAAGGTCAGTTGACTCCTATGCAGAAACGCACAACCATGATCATGCTGCTTACACCTAAAGTCTATCTATGCATCATCGTTATGACTCAAGGACTTTTTACCCCTCCGTGAATAGGCCTCCTCAAATAGGTACAGTAACCTAGGAGAACTGGTTCACAGTGTGCATTTCACAAAAACCTTACAATACATGGACGTTTAAGAAACAAAATCATTGTGGGCAGGATACTCTTGCAACCAGAAGCTTCAACACCACCGACCACAAACTCACAAGGAACCTCTTTTTTTTTTTAAATAGAAAATAGCAGCATTTAATGGAACATTTATTATACGGTGCTCACAGCTCACCCTCTGCAGTCTTGAGAAATTTAACTGGCTTAGCAGAGGTTTGGTATTTTTTAAAGTAACAGATTCTGGCTTAAGCTGCCACTAGATGTCAAGTAGTTTAAAGAAGTTGCCACGTTGTTTCCCCTTTTCATTTTCTCTTCTTCCCCTTCTGGGCAGGAGGATCAGGGGTCTTTCCCTCTGCCAACAACAGTGCCTTTTTCAGCTCCAGCAGTTTTGACACTTCCACATCGACCAACGACTTTTCGGCTTTTTGAGTTTTCAGCTCGCGCACCAGGTTCCCCTAAATATTGCAAAAAGAAAAGAAAATATGTGGAGTTTACATAGATGGCACTTCAAAATACTATCTAGTGTACAGTGGTGAACACTAAATGTGGTCAAGTGGATAAACTAGAATTGGAACCACACTCCTGAATCCTTGATATGCCCTGACCACCTCACCTCTTCGGCTCACTTGAGTACACAGTGTATCTTAAATAAAGTATGATTTAAACTTAATAGTCATTGTGTGACCCAAAAATAGCTCTAAGAAAATAAGTCAATTAAGGCCTAAAAATATTTGACCACATTTTTGTGTGAGCGGTACAGTCAAGTGTTGCAATACATATTTACAAAGTCGCCCAGTATTTTAGTTGTTATGGAATCCCCAGCCATTAATTGGTTTACAGCTACAGTTAAAGATGCAATTTCAAAACCTATTTGCACAGTCAGGGCGTTTACACCTAAATTTAAAAACACACAACAATAAAATACACAACTTCCAGGAGTGCTAAAGAAGAACTTAATCACTAATCTGTAAGAATGGTTTTGCAGCGTGAAGCTCTCTAGATTCACATAAGGTGCATTATTTGACCACCTAGTGGTTGGTTCTGGAAGTATTTACTTACAAACTTTTTCTAATTGTACGTCAACATAGGCAGAGTACATATGATTCACTATGACATGAACCATAAGCTGACAATGCCCGTTAATGTAACCTCCATTTTAGATTCTTTTTTTATCCCCTTGGCTTTATTCTCCTCATTCGTTCAGGAGGCGGATAGGTCACATGTATCTAGAACAGCTTAAAGATGCAAAAAACATTCTTACAGGTTTTGTTCACAGTGTAAAGCTCTGCTAGAGCTCACGCTGTGCAGTGATTAGTTAGTGGTACAGTTTCCCCTTGGAGGGCAGTGTGAAGCGGGAGTGATTACTAAATAAATGCCTTAGCACCAACTGTATTACTACTGCTTCTGTATCTAAACAGTAGTTAGTGTTTTGTGAATATGCATTTGGCTGACCTTGACACTGCCATTCATATGTCTTAAAGATACATTAGACATAAAGGACAATGTTGCTCCCTTTTTCTCAACTCAGATGCCCTCTTGACCTACCGCAGGAGATTTACTTGCTAAATCAAAGTATGTCTGTACAGTTTGAACTACCCACCGGGCAATAGTCCCTTTAGTCATTGCTGTACCCAATGCCTGTAGTACATGCGCTACAAAGAATTGCTTAAACTTCCCGATATCCTTTGGCTCCTGTGCAGAGTATATTACATCTCTTTTTACATCCAACATATGTAATGCTTTCTCTGCAGCATGTGTTGGCTTTTGAAAAAAGGATGGTAACTGTATTGTCTGATTACCATAACAAGGCAAAATCACTTTCGGTATAAATTTTGGGTGCTATCGCATAATGACCTTGCCTTTTAAAATAGTGAAATATGGTTCTTGAACCATAAACGCTTGTATTTTGCTTGCCATTAATAACGAGGTAATGGCAATTAAGAATGCTGATTTGAAATTAAATGTTTTAAAGATGGTTGATGCATAAATTCAAAGGTTGGTCCCTTGAATGGTGCTCACACTATATTCAAATTCTGTTGCTGTAGGGGAACCGCATGTGGAGGATATAACCTTTTAGCCCCCTCTAGGAAATGTATGATCACTGATATGGAAAACATTTGTTGTCTATTAATACTCCTATTAGCAGCGGCAACTGCTAGTAAATGATCTCTTTAACAGGCATAGCTAAGCTTGCAATCTAATAGGTGTGTCAAGTGCCTCACTATCGTAGATTCATCTTCTAATCATTGTTTCAACTTATTACTTGTCAGGATGGACATTTCAATGCACAACACTTCCTAAAATATGGTTTTCGTGCTTCTTTTATAATACTTAAACATTTTTCAGGGGCGTCCAGATGACTGAATTCTCCTACGTCAGTAGCCAAGCCACTAATTGCAGATCCTTTAGATTTGGGTGAAGCAACTTCCCCTATTGGAATGTCAGAGTGTCCTTGTGCTTTGGAATCTTGCCTCGCACATTCTGCATAAGATGTGAATGCCATATTTATCATGGCCACTTCAGCATCACTAGGATGAACGTCATGTATGAAATTTAGAATTTCTCGGATTGTTGAAATCAGTGGTATCGCGGAAAAGCACAAGTGAATCTTCTGCACCAGTTTATTGACAGTGCATTTCCCTCCGACAGAGGACAGTGTTGCCTGGATTCAAAGTTTTGGCAATTTCTATTTTCTACAGTTGCGGCAAAATGTATGTATGGTGTTTCCCAATGTAGGAAAAGCAAGTCCACAAGTGACTGCTTTAATTCCAACCCTTTTTCTACTGCAGGAAATTGACAGGAGACTATTGTGTGATGTTTCTTGCAACTGCCCATCCCTAATGTATCAGGTTAGTTTTGATAATGGGTAAGAGATTGTGCCCCCTATTTGTTAAGGTAAAATATTGCAGTTGTGTGGACTGTTGAGACCTGTGCACTCCAGTTGAGAATTTGACTTTGCGAAGCTTATGTGAGTAGGACAGTTGCTAAGTGTGCTAGATAGAGTCTGTTTTTTCCCTTCTTGTGGGGACCAACAACCCTTATTATGAGCACTTCCATGTGTCCACTCTATCATACATGTGATACATCTCTTAAGATGGCTTGTGGAGCTGGTGCATCTTTTTTGTTCAACCTTATTTGTTACAAAAAATAGATTATTCCAGTCCCCTTGCATGGATTGCTCAGCCATTCCCGTATTGGTCTTGTATGTAAACTTGCATTTGGAATACAGTGGCTGCACAAAGCCATTATGCAACTTCAAACCTACCCTTAATGTCAGAGATTGAGACATCCGATAAATGAGAATTTGTTCCTCCAAATGCCTTCACCCTTCCAATGTTGGGTAGACCATCTCCATCACCGTGTCTAATTCAGTCCCACAAAAGTTTCTCTTTTCTGGTAAGGGGCAAGAATTTCATCTAATTGACTAACTCTCAAGTCACATAACAGAACCACCAGTGCCTGTACGTTCTGTTGACATTGCTGGAATGAGTTTACCTTTACCAGCAAATCGTCCAGGTAAGGGTACACATGAATAATTTACTGTCTCAGGTGTGCAAATACCACTGCCAGTGTTTTCAGATACACTCCTGGTGCGGACCTTATGCCAAATGGTAAGATTTTGAACTGGCAATATTTCCCCATCATAACAAACCTGAGATACTTCCAGTGTGCCGGATGCATGGGGATATGAAAGAAGGGGGTCTTTAAGATCTATCACTGCTAAAGAGATTTGTTCCTGCAACAGTGGTCTGACCTCTAGGAGGGTTTTCATTTGGAACCTTTGTGTTTTGATTAATCTAGTCACAAACCACAGATTCATGATTGGTCACAATGTTAGCTAGGTTAGATTCAGCATCAAACAGTATACCGATTATACTCGTCTTTCACCGGAGTGGAACATTTTCTATTGCACCTTTTTAGAGCAATTTTTGTACCTCTTGCTAAAAAATGTGTATTTGCTCCTTTTTATATTTATTGTGTTTTTGATTAGATTCTTGGTGGCTTTTGTATGAACTCTATAAAGTAACAGTATCTGGTTAAGTTTAGCTACCACGTATCTGTTACAAACTCGGTCGATTAAAAAGTCCATTATTCTGCCCCGTACTCGTATGTTGAGTATTCTGCGTAATAAATTCATGTTTATAGCTGTGGTAGATCCTCTTGAACTGTTTCTCTATCATAAAAAGTGTGTTAGACTTGATGGGACTATTGCCAATGTGATAGAGTAAACAGTTCGTCCCCCAACCCCATTTTTAGGTCTTTGAAACTGATGTGTATGGCTGGCTACCTTAGCCTCTTCTTCCTGGAGAGCCTCTCTTTTAAATTTGCCTTTACCTGTATGCATTGCTCCCATTTCTTTGGCTGCTTTCTTTGCCTTTTTCATGTTTTTCAGAGACTGAGCAACTTCTGCTCCAATTATAAGATTGCCCCCAAAAAGTATATACTTTATATATTCAATTGTACTTCAGGTTTAAACCCAGATATTTTTAACAAAGCATGCCTACACAGTACTCCATTGCTGTTTACAATGTCAGTCGTGTGTAATACTAATCTCAGGCATAAGTTGGCAGTGGTTCATCCCTCTTCTAATACTTCTTTCACCCTCTTTTGGATCCTTCTAGAAGATTTTTTTATTAAATCTTCAATTGCATCCATTGTTGGTGGGCATATCTATTAAGTAGAATTAGCTATGTGCCACTCAGTGCCCGCCCCTCTCTCCATTTTCTGTCCAATAGCCTCTAGCCTCTTACTATACTCGTCTGATGGTGGCCTTCCGAGTAGCTGGGAATTGCACCCTCTTTCTTGCTACGGATCCTCTAGGGAGTGGTGGTGTGCTTAAAACCTCTCTCCTTTGCTGTAATATGCTTGGTAACATCAACAAGTATTGTTTTTCCTGATGCAGAGGTCTTCTAACTTATTACATGTTTCTCCTTGTATCTCAATCTGTACCCTAATAGCAACAGCTGCACTGAAATGTCATCTGAAGGGGATGCTCTGGAAGGTACTTGTCTACCTTCGCCTGTGTAGAATCTGCATTGACATCTTCTCATAAAGCTTCTTCTTCCTGAATATCATACAGAGCTTCCCTTTATCTGCATCCTGGTGTATTAGTGACAGTTCCTCTCCACTTGCCTCTTCTGGTTCATGCTCCGGCTCCGAGATGTCTGGTATGCTACTTTTATCTTTCCATTTTGGATGTTCTGTCTCCTCTCTTGGTTTCTTTATCACAAAGGGGTTTGGTATTTTGCGTGAAGTAATAGTTTAAACAAACATTTTTTTCCTTTATGGGGATTTTCAATCTCTACTGTGAGTGCCCTTTTTACTTCTCAATGTTGGTAAAGTTGTATTCCCTTGCTGTTTTTTCTTCAAAGCCAACTGCCAGTCTTTCCCATTTCAAGCTTGATTGTCTACCAAAGTCAAGCTGGCACCCTCAGACGAATTCTTAGAGTGGCATTGTCTTTGGACCCAGTAGAATGGGATGCATCAAAAAACACTCTTCGACTTGCTGTTTTGTCAGGGTTGAGTGTTTGTCTTTGTGCAACAGTGTTAATACTGCCAGTCAAGGAAGTAATCAACTGCCCCCAAGTCTCCAGTTCCCTTTTTGTTGTAGCTATTAATGGGGGATAGTTAGTCTCAAATAAATCTTTGGGATCTCTAGTGATCCGAACACCCAGGTATTTAATATACTTCTTGGCCCAGGGAAATGGGAGCATACATTCCAAGACCTCCACTTCATTGCCTGGGAGGGTTAGGTTCAGGACTTTTGAATGGCTCATAGTCAATTTTATAGCCTGATACCCATTTGAAAGGTGTAAAGGGGGGTGGGCAGTATTTCTGGGAGGGAAGGCTGCGGGGACCCCAAAGTTAGCAACCTATCATCACCGTATACAGAAATGTTATATTCCTGGGAGCCAAATTTGATGCCTGTGACCTCCTCTGATTGCCAGATCTGATAGGCCAAGGGCTCCATAAATAGGGTGAACAGGAGGGGGACACGGGGCACCTCTGCTCTGTTCCACTTTGTAGCCCAAATGTGAACAAGGTAAGGCCATTGAAGGCTACTCTGGCTGTTTGATTCGAGTAGTTCGAAAAAAACATCCTCAAGAAGAGCGGACCAAAGTCATCTGCAATAGAGTAAGACACAATAAAGACCAATCCTCTTGGTCAGAAGCCTTTTCCGCATCTCAAGACAGGGGGATCATGGGTATCTTTTAGAGAGTGGCCTTTTGAACCAGGTGGACTGCCACCCTAGTACTGTTATGTTTTTGTTGCCCCTGGCCAAATTCTCTCTGGTCCGCATGGACCAGAGAAGGAAAAACCTCATTGTTGTGAGAGACTAGGTTTTTCGCATATAGTTTAGCGTCAATATTAAAAAGCGCAATAGGGCGATATGAGATATACAGTCTAGTATACTCACCAGTTTAGGGAGGAGTGATATAATCACCTCCCCCACAGAAGTTGTTGTTACTTCATTGGCAGTTAAAAAGGTGCTAATTTCTGAGCAAAAGTCTTGGAAAAAAGGGCTGTGAACCCGTCCAGGCCTGGGGATTTAAGCTTTAGGGTTTTTAATTGCTGCCAGTACTTCCATCTCTATCAGTTTTCCCAATCCTTCCAACTGAATTTGTGTTACTCTAGGAAGGTAGACCTGACGTAAGTAGGCGAGTTGTCTGGACCGGGAACTAGCCTCCCCGTATACAAGTTAGAATAAGACCGCCTAAATTTGTCTGTATCGTTAATTTTCACCTCACCAGTAGGGGTATGAATTTTCTTTATGTAGTCTTTTTGCTATTTGCCCCACAGAACTCTAGCCAATTGGGTGGCTACCTAATCTTTTGCGACAAAAACCTTTTTTCCAAGTGTAACAGGGAGAGTTCATCTTTGTTGTATAGCGTACGTGAAGTTGGCCCCAGGCTGCAACTAGCTTCTGTGTAATCTGTAAGGAGGGGTGACACAATTGATCGCTTTCAAAATTACCAACCTCTTTTTCCAGCTGTTGGACGTCCAAATTCCAAATGCGGAGGCGATTAGCCTCAATAGCCATCAACCTGCCCGTGACCACGACCTTAAAGGCATCCTAGACCATATCCTCCAAGATCTCGCCTCCCTCATTCAGCGTGAGGTGTGCATCTATTTGGTGACTGAGTTCAACAAGCACTAAGGGATCTCTCAGTAAGGAGGGATAACGCTGCCAACCTGGCTGCTGTTTATAGGCTCCCATTTCTAGTTGGCTAGTTACTGGGACTTGGTCCGGGACCACAATTGTGGTAAAGTCTTTAGAACGCAGCTTGCCTAAGGGGGCATTGCTAACTAACATAGCCTACGCGGAGTGGGCCTGATGGACATGACAGTAATAGGTGTAGTCTGTGTTCATGTTGTGCAGTTCTCGCCATGTATCCCTCAAACTCAGTTCAGCAAGTGTTGTCTTTAAGTTCTTTGAGAAGGCACCTGTGCAGCTCAGTTGCCCAACCTCTCTGTTTTTTTTAGGGTCCCAAACCATGTTTAAGTGTCCCGTTAGAATAATCCCTCGATTTGCTAACCCTGCCAGTTTCTATGAGAAGTGTAGGAGATATGCATCCTGGGCAGTGTCAGGGCCATAGAAAGTAGCCAGAGTAATTTAATGACCATGCAGAGTACCAACTAAATGAGATAGCAGCCCCCCTTATCCGATTTAATGTCACTGACTATAAATGGTAGGATACACATAAAGGAGGGCAACTCCATGTTCCTTAGCAGTGGCCGAAGAGTTAAATGCTATGGGATATGCTCTGTGCCTCAATTTACTATGGTCCATTTTTAGTAAGTGAGTTTCTTGTAAACACAAGATGTCTGTTGTCCTCGAGAATTTTTCAGATTGCCACTCTTTTATTCGGGTCATTCAGACCCTTCATATTCACATGCAAACATCATACAAAATACTATGTAGTAAGAATATAATTCCTTATAAACCCACGGTGCTGCGAGACCAAGATTGGCCCATCACACTGAAAGTTTGGGGGGCAAGGGACCACTCTCTCCACCAACCAGCATGGCCCTGACAAGGAATCTCCTGCCCTAGGCCATCTAACAAACCCGAAGATGGCAGGTTGGGCTCCTCTCTGCCCTCGGCTGGCCCAAAGGCTCCCGTTTTCAAAAAAGAAAACAATCCATGCGTGTAGGCCTCTAATTCAGTCCTAGGATGCCCTAACCACCACCCTCAGAAGTGCTGAGTAAGATACTTGAGAGCAAGTGAGCCAAAGAAAAAAAGGATAGGAGGCCTGTCACAGGACGGTGATTACTCAAGTGTCTCCAAGATTTAGAGCGTTCTCGATAGCCTGAGGCCCGCCAAGAAGTGGCTCGACCCCATGCAGTCACATTTACTGTCTGGACCTGCAAGCCGGTACGGCCTCTGCTCTGTGTATCCTCAGGTTCTGCCTCCAGCACATGAAGGCCAAATTTGCAAGCAGCCGGAGCTTAATAGTGTCTGATTTTGCCGTACTTCTCGAAGGAAAGCCCAAATGGGTGTAGCCATCTTTTTAAATATTGTCCTTCAGTTTCATAGTAATTGGTCCGACTCACACCACCATTGGGTTGTGTCTTATGAAAATGTCCTGGTAGATAGAGCAGGTCTGCTCTTGAAAGGAAACCTCCTGAACCTTTTTCAGTACAGCCTCCTTCTGTGAGAAGTAGTGGAATTTAGCCAAGACGTCCTTGGGCCTCTGCAGTTGTGGTGATTTTCTTGGACCCACATGGTGAACTGTGTCCATACGTACCTCCTGATGGCTATCCACCAGCAAGGAAGAACCCATGACCAAAGCATTGATGTTTGGGTCCGCAATTTCTTTTCTCAAGCTACACACAAAGATTCTCCCTGCAAGAGCGGTTGTCAAAATCCTAAAGCTTAACTAGGACATTTTGCAGATATTGATCAGCGGCCTAGCGATCTCGAGAATCCTGCATCTGGCCGGCCTGCAGCTAATCCATTTTGGTTTCCAAGTAGATTACTCTTGGTCCAACTGAGTCAATATCAGTTTGAAGCTCTTAGATCATAGAGCCAAGGTTCCCTCTCATCGCACCTAAACTATTCTTGATATCCTGTCTTAATTCTTCCCGCAGTTCCATCTTGAAAGTGCAGAGGCTCTCCAGCATGCCCGACTTTGTTAGATACAAGTCTGGAGAGGAGGTTGGGGCAGTGAAGCACAGTACACTCATATGCCCCACTGGGCCACAACGTTGGCTTATCTAAATAGGCCAGGAGGCCTCCAAAAGGGGCAGACCTCTTCTTGGGGGGCATATAGGTGCCCCACTGACCCACCTTTCAGCATCAAAAGCCTCCACTTCCAGAGCAGGTGTTTCCCCTCACAACATTGCATCGGCCCAAAAAAAAGAACAAGAACTCCTGGTGTAGGGCTCTGGCAACGAGGCGCCTGGAAAGCAGAGTCAGCCGAAAGCTTTAGTTTGGGTCCGGAGATATTTGCATTCTAATTTTCCCACCTTGATCGGAATGATCCCTCCAAGGCTGCTTGGTCTTGGCTGTTTATATGTGCCCCTGGACTCTTCGATATAGCGGAGCATTCGTGGTGGCCGTCTGGCCGGTGTCCAAGGCCCAGCCGGGCCACAAGCTGCAGGTGGGTGCCATGCGTCCCCAGCCACGCCTCAGGGCCCATCCTCTCATTTGTGGATATCTCAGGTGCCTGAGGGCACTACAGTTTCTCTGTGTGGTGCCTGTTTTGGGAGGGGAGGGGGGGCGGGGGGAGGGGCAGAGGCCTTCACATCAGTCCCAAAGCTGCTGTCAGTGCATCCAAAATGGAGGCACGTTTATAATGCACCTTTGGTTGTAGATCTGTGCCCTGCCTCCAGTGTGCTCAGGCTATGGCAGCTTGTATAGGCTACGCTGAAACCATTCTGCTCATCAGGAGGCAACTGCTGGGACAGGGCAACAGTCCGTCGTGAGGGGACATGTGTGACCCTCCCGTGGCTTTCATGATGTCCCAAGAGCCACCGCTGGGCCCCCCCAGGGCCGTGAGGGTGTAGCAGCCTCAGGCACAGTCGGATCCAGGCTCTGCGGGCAGGTACGACCCAGGGATCCTCACCGTGCGCCACCGCCTCATACCACATCTGGCAGGATCCCCCACCCCATGGGTTTCCCTGGATCTTCACTGCTTCCCCCCCACCCTGGGCATTTTGAGAGGTGTAACCATTTTAAGACCCTCCATGAAAGCTTTAGCTACAGGGATTTTAAAAAGGGACGTTTGTTGCCTATTTTGCATGCATGCTGCAACTGCAGTCATCTGTAGGAGGATGAAGTGTAGGCTAATATTGCCTTCTGAAGGTTAATCAGGTAGTAAACGATATCCTGAACTGAGACCTTGAGAGGGTCTATGTGTTTGTCGATGCATTAATGGACAAACTTTTTCCACTCTGCTGCATAACAGACACATACAATGGGCCTTGCGGAGAAAGAGCATTCACCCCTCCGGATCTTGAGATACCCAAATGTCAGGCTCTCAGGTGCCAGATTGCGCGGTTAAGATGTTTGGTGTCAGGGTACCAGAGTTGATCCTGATGCTGAATGAGACGGTCTAGCTTCTGAGACAGCTTCTCAGGAGGGTTGACTGACATCTCCATGAGCATGGAGTACCAGGGTTGCCTTGCCCAGGTTGGCACCACCAGGATAATGGATATGGATACTGGCCTAATTTTCCTGACCATGAACAAAATGATTAAGTGCGGAAATGTACAAGCAAATACACCAGAAAAGTTAATCCATGGTGCATTTCCCATGGACTGTGGGTGTAAGTATCTGGAGGCAAAGATTTGGGATTTTGTGTTTCCGGGCTGTCGCACAAGTAAAAGGTCAGAAATCCCCACTGGCGGAAGTACAAGTGGAGGACTTGCAGGTTCAGTTCCCATTTGTGGACTTGTTAATGTGTCCTGCTTAGCAGGTCTATAAAACTGCTGTTCGGCTCTGGCAAGTGTTCTGCTAAAAGGTGTATGTTGTTGCGAATACCACAGTGCCAAAACCCTATGCTAGTGCAGACAGCTGGGAGAGTGGGTTCCCTCTTGCTTCCGGATGGAGTATATGACAGTCATGTTGTCCTCCTTTAGGAGCACTGTTTCCCACAGATGAGCCTGCTGAAGGAATTGATGGCTAGCATGATGGTCAGAAAATCCAGTAAGTTGATATGACACCTTTAGTACTATGGGGTCTAAATACCCTGCACAGTCATGTGGTTGAGGTGGGGTGCATTTCCCTGACTGTAGCATCCGTGGAAAAGGTCACCTGAAGAAGAGGGTCAAGGAAAGTCCTGCTCAGCAACAGGTTGTTGCAGTTCCACAATAGGAGAGTATGTGGCATTTTGACCAACACTAGATCCTCACAAACAACACCTAGTTGGGACCATTGCCTCGCAAGGTACTCTTGGATGGGGTGCATGTACAGCTTCACATACAGCACTATGGCGATGCATGATGCCATAATCCTTAGCATCTTTGTTACCGTTCTTACTGTGAAAGGACGTCTTGTATGAAAAAGAGGCAGCAACCTTTGGAATGCCATTACCATCTCTTGGGGTATGCTTACTCTTGAACAGCATTGATAATGGACCCTTAAAAAGGGTTGAATCTATTGGGCTGGAGATGGATTTTTTTTTCATATTGATGGTGAAAGCCCAGCCTGTGTAGTAAGGACACCGCTCTCAGAGTATGTTAGCATGATTGTTTCCTGCCGCTCTTGACTAACCAGTCACTTAGATAGGCAAAGATGTGAATGGCGTTTCTGCACAGATGACCAGCGACCAATGTCAAAACCTTTATGAAAACCTTTAGGGCCGTAGTGACTGCATGGGGTACGACCTTGAATTTGTTTCGTTATCCTCTTACCACGAAGCAAAGGGATTGGTAGTGAGCTGGATGAATGGGGTTGAGGAATTAACAGTATTTAAGCTACAACCTCAGAATGAAGACACCCTGCTGGAGCAGTGGGATGATGTTCTGTAGGGTGGTCATAAGGAAATGGATGCACAGGTCAAGAATTGGTCTAAGGGAGACATTTTTGGGGGGGATTAGGAAGTAGAGGGATTATACTCCTTTGCCACACTGGTGTGGGGGCACCAGCTCGGTGGCAGCTTTGTTGAGCAACTGAAGGTTTTTGCAGCTGAGTGGTGTGGTGGGATATGTGGTGGGGTGGAACTTAAGGCAGTATCCCCTGGAAAGGCAGACTGCCCGCTGGTCTGTTGTAATTTCGTCCCACTGGGGGATGAAGAACCTCATTCTTCTTCCAACTCGTGATGTGCGATTGGAGTAAGGGTGGGGGTGGGAAAGGGGAGTCACTGCTTTGGATGCTGAGTCGCCGCGACTGGAATCTCCTATGCATGCCCATTACCCCTCTAGCCTTCTCATTCGTGGGTCTTGGCCTGCTGGGTGTCCTGAAAGGACTGCTCTGTTAGTAGGGTTTATTTGGCATGATGATGCAGCTTTGGACCCCCTTCAAGCCGATTTGTCTGAAAGATGGATCTAGAGCTAGGAGAGAGGCTAGAAGATGGAGGGCACCATGGACTGAGCAGTATCAGTATTCTTTTTGATTTTTTTGAGCATCCCATCAGAGACGCTCGGCTTCGAAAGGCATGCTAAGGAGGTGTTGTTGCACCTCCAGCCAGAATTCAGAGTTTTGGATCCGTGCGTGCTGGTATAGCAGAATGCATGTATTTAGGCCTCGGGCTACAGTATTTGCTGCTTCTAGCCCACTCGATGTTCGCTTTGCTAATAATTTTTCTCAGCTTTTATCTCCTGTTCCCTTTTCCTGTGAGCCTCTGGGAGGCTGCCCCCACCGATATGCACTTGCCAGCAGTGTTGATGTCCTTGCTTTTCTAATCAGATAAAGGTGCATCCCACCTTGCCTATAGCGATCCCAGTTTGGGTGCACTATACACTACTAGGAAATTGTGTATATTTTGCCTTTAAAAGCTCCTTAAATTCTCCATGGCTGTAGGTGGTAGTGTTGTCAAGTGGACAGACCCTAAACGGTGCAAAGTCAAATCCACCGCATGTGGCAAAATTTGCCCTTCTGTACCTGAGCAAAGCAGGAAGGGTTTGTTAAAATGTTACTTCTCCCCTTCCTTTTTGTCCGAGGAGGGAAGAAAATATATCCGCCTCCCACTATTGCACAGGTGTGTTTAAAAATGTAGCCTACACTGGCCTAGCAGGGTAGCCAGGGAATAATTATTTTAACACACCAACCTGCTAGGCTTTGGTCTGTGTGTGAAAAAACTCCCATGGTCCTCGCAAATTTTGGGGTCAGCAGGGTTTTGCCTAAATGGGTGAACGAAACACAGCCCATTCACGTACACAACAGGCAGCATGGTTTTGCCACTTTGTTGCTTTCTCCCCTCCGTGTTCATATACATGGTGAAGAGAGGGTGAGCAAGTATGTATCGCGCATGCACATCTAATTTTTATTTTAGTTGTTAGGGATGGATTCTCTGTTTTCTAATCGGGAGCAAAATACGAACTATACAGTACTTAAGTGCACATAGTACATGCTTACATTTTGCCTTGTATCCAAGAAACAAATTAGAGAAAAATCGCTAAACTAAGAAAAGTGCCATTACAATTAGGCGGTGATATATTTAACATCTTTGTCCTCTTAGAACTCCACTTTGCCAATAATGGAAGGCAAGTATTCCTTTAGCTGGAGAGTGGAGGAGGGGAGAAAGATAACATAATTGCCTGTAGGCTCCTGCCTCCCAATTAAAAAAAAAGCTCTTATCATGGTGCCAATTGGGTGGTCCCCCAGTTTTCAGCCTATCACGTGTGAGAAAACAAATGTTTCTTTGAGCACCTAAAATTGTAAATGTGTGTAACAAAGAAAGGTGTAATGTGGACACTAACAGTGCAGTGCGCTTTCTAGTGACATCTCTCTCTACCACAATGCGATTCCACACATCCTCATCAAAATGTTCTCTATAGCTTTTCGTTGCTTCTTAGTGTTAGGTTCACACTCACTGTAACAAATATCTAACCTGAATTCAAAACAACACTGGGTGGAGGTTTCTCTCATCTCTTCCCTCTGTCTGTGTGCCTCATGTGCATTAGCACACACGACTATCTCACTGGCACTAGAATCTGTGGCCTGCTGGTTACACACAGATCACTGAACATCCTGAGCTACCTCGGTGGGATTGGGGCCTGTAACTTTCCAGTGTCATTGCATCCGTTTCACGGCCAGTAGGAGCATTAACTCATCAAACTGCCTGGCTTTGGAACCCGTGACTCGCAGGTTACGTACAGATGACTGCAGACGACTCTGAACCTCCTAAGTGATCATACTTTACTGGCGCCTGTAATCTGCAGGCGAAGGATGCTCTGGCAATGGCATTTGCTCAATTTACCAATCTACACACGGACAGCGTTTCTCAAGCTCTTTTATAAAACACACAGAGAATTCAAGGCTCGGATAGGTTTAAAGAGGTGTAGGAATGTTTTTTTTTGTTTCTTTTAACTTTCAGCCTATTCTCTACACCGGATGACCCTAGCTGCCATCCACCCAAGGTCCTTCTCCACCGTTTCGAATAACCATCGAACGTGTGGTTGTCAGGAACCACGACTGTGCAGCCTAGGATACACCTGCTGACGGGAGGGGGGTGTTTACCAACAGAGCCACACCCCGACTGGTGTCTTATATTTACCGTGGTGCCTCGTGAGAATAAGGTCTTCGTTCGCACCTCACCTGTTTCATCACAGCCTGCGTCAGCTCCTTGGCCCTCTGGGGATCCGCGCTCTTCGCAGGCTCTCCTGCAGGAGGGGCCGCGGGCTTCACTGCCTCCGCCTTCGGTTCCTGCTTCGCCTAGAATGTGCAGCGAGAGAGCGAATGTTAGTCTTTACGGACAGGGAGTCCAGAGGCCATAAGCACGCCCCCAAACAAGCGGTATGTATTTATTTTCAGATTTGTTGCTCAAGATTGTATGGCCATTGGCCACGCCACAACGAGGACAGCACACTACACAGGTGCAGGCGCGGTGCGTCCATTGGGGCGTTGCCCCCCCGCCCGCAGCTCCCTCGGCGTCTCTGACTCAGTTTACTTAAGTTCAGAGACGCCGAGGGAGAACTGACAATCATGTCAGTCAGCATGACGTCGGACCGCCCACCCCCTTCAGAGTCTGAAGGGGGTGGGCGGTCCGGCGTCATGTTGACTGACATGCATTGTCAGACCAGCCAAGGACAGTCAGCAGCACAAGTGCGCATGAGTGGGGAAGGTGAGCAAATTTTTCGCCCGTGCCCAGTCATGCGCACTTGTGTTTGCACTGGCTTGCGCATGCCCATTAGGAGCCCCTCGGTCTCCTAATGGGCAGGCGGCGGGCGAAGAATAACCGTGCCCTAAGCCAATTGGCTGAGGGGTTGCCACTCCAGTGCTGTTCCTGAAGAGGCGCCAACGCGGACCAGGAGCAGAGGCGGTCAGGTAAGTTTAAGTAAATTTTATTTTCCCTCGGTCGGCCCCCCACACCCGCGCGACCCCCCCCCCTTAGTACTGCGAGCCGCGACTGACTGCTCACTCGACTCATTCCACGCTCCACCACTAGAAAAACATAATTTATATTTTTGACCTATATTTTCCCTTTACTCCTCCCAAATGCTGCTGCCCACAACCTTTAGGTTTAGATTGCCACCAACTGTTGTGTTCTTATGCACCACCTTAAGGTACTAATGTGTAGCACTACCGGAAGAAATGCACTTTTCCACAATTTTTTTTAGTGCAATTAGATCATAGAGGGCCTGCAAGGCATCCACAATAGTGGAGAATATTTTATGAAGGAACGGCCAGGAGCCTCAGCACATAAGGCCCCACAGCCTGGGGTCTACGGTCCATCCTCAGCATATTTTCCATCCATAGGTCCTCCCATGGACACTCATCTTTTGTGTGTGTGTGTGTGTGTGCAGGCTCATTATTGGTACCACTGCTCTCATGAGCTCCAGACTAGTTCTCAAATTTTTGAATACTTAAACAGAAACCTATGTTAGCTACTTTTTTTTTTTTTAGCACAGATGGACCCAGACGTCCTTACTTTTTTGCAGTGTTTAAGTTGCTCGCATAAGTATTTCCTGCAGTGAGTAGTTGGTTACGCCCCATCGGTTTCATATCACATGATGTGGTTGTCACCTGCAGCATGTGGCCCGCAGTATTAAGAAGCTGCAAGCGTACATCCAGATGTATGTATCTGGGAAGTTAACAGATACTGGCAACAGTTAGCAGATATAGGAGCCACCAGGACCTGCTCGTAACACCCTGTTGGTTAGGCAATGTATAGGCAGAAATGGAAGCGAGTTGTTGTTGGGGGGAATATGGGATTGTTTTTGTATTCAATTGGGAGATACGCAGACTGTAAATTGTGTTCCTTAATTTCTACTGTACTGATATATTTTAGGCGCGATTGTGTTCCATGGTTTTTCAAGATGATAATATCCGCAGTGTGCAACCAACGTTGTTACCCCGCATCTATTTCTATGAGACTCATTTATAATACCTTATGCATAATAATACTTTAGTCCTTTCCCTGAGAGAGGATGGGGATGTGGGGTTGTTGAAATTCCGTAATAGGACTCCTTATGGTATGTTTTTGTCTGTGTATTTTCCGAAAATCAATAAAGATTTATTTAAAAAAATGTCAAATTTTCTGCATTGAGAACTCGGCAATGTCACCTCCCAATCTGGTCACGTGCGGACTTGTGTGAGCAGAATGGGGGACTCATTCAATGCATTGGCTGAAAGGGCATACATTGCGCCCAAGCTACACCCCATCGAAGCAGGGTCGGGCTGGGATAAAAAAAATAGGCCTGGGAACCAATGTAAAAGTGGACCCCATTAGTGAAATAGAAAGCTAAACAAGTGGACTATATTTGCAAATTGAGTCAGTTTTGAACTTAGAGGGGCTAGCTCCCAATAAACGTTTGAAATGCTCAAGGGCACGTGGGTTGACAGAGAGGCGGCGGGCTCGCTGATCCTCAATGTGTTTTCTGGAAGTTTATCTAGCTGTTCGGCTTTTTCCAATTTCAAAATTATCACCTGTTTACTTTAGTGAATGGCGTCGATGCACGGAAACGGCGGAATCCATTGAGATTTTAGTGTCGCCTGGGTCGCTCGACAAACATCTCAGTAAAGTCGCCTTTTTCCGCTAAGGTGGCTCGGTGTGTTAAGCCCCTGCTGCATTGACTCGGGATGGGCTCGAATCGCGGACTTCCAACTCTGCCCGACGTCCTACCTAGTTTGAGTCCATTGAGTAATAGAAGGAAATGTTCTGCCGGTCTGTCACCGGAGTTACCCGGTTGAAATGAGCAAATGTTGGTAGATATGGAAATAGTAAGATATTCTCTAGTCTGTCAGCCTCTCACCAATTTGACCCGGTTGAAATGCGTAGATGTGGGAACTTGTTTTTAAAATGTCACTCTCCGTTTCAGACACGCCGCTTTTGTGGCGTCAGATTACTGTAGCCCAGCATCAGGTAGAAATTCTACCCAGAGCAGTTCACTCTCTCACTGAATTTATTGTTCCCTGTGACAGTAAACGAATGGAAGGGCGGACAGAGACTTTACCACTGAGGCCACCTTGAGAGCACCAGGCTTCGCTAAGAGTAATTCAGTTTAATATTTAGACGCACCAATCGGTGTATGGTCGAGTCGGATGCCAGCATCAAGGCTCATTTCTACCCCAGAAGTGGAGTCAATCGACTAGTGTGTATTTTCATCCAGTCAGATGGTGCACACCCAGTCCTTCTTTTGTCCACTTTTGTGTGCAGCACGTAGGCAGTCTCGGGCTAGAGTGGCCCGATTGACGAGACAACACGCACCCTCTGACAATTTCTGATTAAATTACAACATGCAATCAAAAGATGGCTGCAAACTCAAGTGACACAGGACTGTCCCATTGATGCAAATGTCCCGCTTTCAATAAGACGCATGATCTGTTATTTTTTACAATTTACTGACAATGTTGTTGCACAATGGAACTAAGGCAAAGTGGGCTAAAATGATTGCACAGGAGCACACGATGTGGTCTGGATAGTAAAGTAGTAAAATGTGTCATATGTACGTGTGGGCTGGAGTTATCATCAGCCTGGTGCTTCTATTGGTGTGCTGGGGAACAGTCGGCATTTTATTTAGTTATTGAGTTTTATATAGCACGAACATGACCCTTTTGGGTATCAGTACATTTCAAAATATGTTTATTGTGTGAGACTGTGACCCATAATCTCACGTTTAAAATGTATCTTTAATGTATGGGAATTAGAATTTAGTGGCTCTAATCTCATTGCTCACAATGCACCTTCTGTGCCCAGCCATGGTTGTGAAACTTATTTGTCGTTTAGTCCCATACATTTTCACTCTATTTTATGACACGTCACACGAGGGTGTGGTTGCCCATAGTGATTCTCATTGGTTGCTTCTTCTGGGATTGTGCATGATATCATTTGGAGTGGCTTGAAACACCTGTTACATTTACTGGATTGATGTGTAAAATGAGAAGCATAAGTCTATTTTTGCCATCAGAGAGTGATGGACTCATCTACTCACTGCTTTGTAATCTGTGCTATCCCTGTGCATTAGTTTGTCCTCTTTTCAATTGCTATATGTTTGTGTAGTGTATTCCATCTCTTGGGGTGTTACAGGGTAGGTTTGTGCTGTTTATATTTTAATTCTGGATGTGAGGAAACTCGATTATTACTTTCCGGAATGGTGTAAAAAAATCATTGAGAAAACTGCTTATGAGAAGAATTTATTATTGCATTCTCGCACAGCTTGAAATGTGGAATGTTTGGAAATATTTGCGGTTTTGTGGCCACGTCATATAATGTCATTTTGGATCGAATGAAGCAGGGATGTCCCGAGTTGCTTCACAAGAGCTTGAATTTAGCCATAATTTCAGGATAACCAAAGAATATGTAAATGATACAATTTAGATCAACTTTATGCATGATTGTCATATGTGTATATAATAAAATCTGATATGAATCCATTCCAACCTTCATGGACCAACATTGGACATCACTGCCAGAAAGGGCCTCTGTGGTGGAGCTAGTCTGGTAACATTGGCCCCTTTTAATATACATTGGCTATGAGCATGTGCGTTGTCAGACTCTCTCTCGTCGTGGTGATGCCTGGGGATGCCATTGGGCCACGTACAGGCCTTCAGACTCTATGTTAACTAGATTTTCATTTCTGTGAGGAGGTTGTTTTCGATGCTATGAATGAATTCACATATGTCCAAAAAGCAACCAGCAGCTACTTGTAAAGTGTTCATTAGCTTTCACACTCATTTGTTTTTCGGTATATATTTCTCTGATGAAACAGTGTGCATCTTTGAGTGCAGTGCAGCGAAGGGTGAGTGATGTCTGTGTGAGTGCAGGTTGAGCAGTGTGCCTGTGTGAGTCCAGGGTGAGTTATGTGGATGGGTGAATGCAGGCTTAGTGATGTGTCAGGGAAGGGTGAGTAATGGGTCTATGAGTGCAGGGTGAGTAGTGTGCCTATGTGAATGCAGGGAGAGTGATGTATCTGTGCAAGTGCAAAGAGACTTGTCTGGCTACTCCCAGAGATGTGTTCGCCAAGCCACCTCTTTCTCAAATTTGCTTGAAAATGCACCATTTGCCCACTCTTTTTTCAAAATTTTCTCGGGGGGAGATCCCCCCGGACCACCTGTAGGTGGTTCCGGCTCGCTCGCTACGCTCGCTCGCCACAGTGCAGTATTTTCGCCCCGCCACTTTCAAATGTCATCAGCCGCCCCTGCACAGGTGTTATCGTGTTTCCCTCTGTAGAGAAAGGTCACTGTTCGAAACTAATGATCTTTAGATTTACATAAATTGCTGGGAGATCGCCCAATCCAACCCACTTCTGTCTGGCATGACGCTCTCATGTCGGCTGCTGAGCTCGAGGGAGTTTGACAACTGTAGCCCTCGAGACTAGAAGAGCATGTAATATATCGTTTCAGGTTAGTGTGGTACCCTTTCATGCACAACCAGTTAGCAAGCTGAATCGGAAACATAAATAAATACATCGAGCGTTGGGCCTCTTTCGGATATCCCAACGGACTTGATCCTTCCAAACACGTGAATTTACGAGAACCCCAATCGGGTTTTACATGTAACTTATTCAGTATCGGATCTTTCGTATTGTAAGAACTAGGTCCGTGAGGACTAAGGCCCTTATGCGATATTCAGAAGCAGGTGAATGTAAGAATATACCATCTACAAGCTACGCTGGTCCATTACAATATGTGCCGTGTCGATATGTTACAAACCCATTTTGAACCAAATTCACTTGTGTCTTTCAGCTATTTGAAGGTGCATATGGCAGCATCATCGCTAGGTGTTAGAAATGGGGGTCTCTATTTGGCAGAGGTAGGTACCTTTGACAAAGTAGGGGCCCTTGCTTCTAGTCAGGGTAAGGGGGCTACACTCCTAAAATAACCCCTGCTCACCCCCTTGGTAGCTTGGCACGAGCAGGCAGGCTTATCTCAGAGGCAGTGTGTAAAGCATTTGTGAACACATACAGTAATACAGTGAAAACACTACAGATGGACACCACACCAGTTTAGAAAAATAAGTAATCTTTATCTAGATTTAACACAAGACCAAACGACAAAAATCCACAATACAGTATTCAAAAATATGACTTTCAAATGGTAGAAATAGCTTAGTTCAATGTAGATGGTAAATGCGACACTTTACTCTCAAAGTACCTTGGATGCGTTACGCAAAGCAAACAAAAGGGTCGCAGGGAAGGTGATGCGCCGTTCCTTACACTCAGGGGAGTGGATGCGTCAGTTCCTTACTGCAGCGCAGGGGAGGTGATGCGTCGCTTCCTTACTGTGTGGGGAGTTGATGCGTCGGTTTCTTACTGCGTTCCGGTTACGATGCGACGAGATGGCGCCTCGATGCGATGCGACAAAATGGCGTCCTTGATGCGATGCGACAACTTGGATACGATGCGTACACGCCCGACGGCCGTGCGGCGAAATCGGTGGTTTCTTGAGCCGCGACAGGCCCTGCGACGCGCTTCTCCGGTGATGCGACGGCAACCTCTGCGGCGGCGGCACGCTTCTCCGGCGATGCGACATGCTTCTTCGGCGATGCGACGGCAACAGCTGCGACGGCGACACGCTTCTTCCTCGTCGCGTCGCGCTTCCAGCTCCCAGCGACACGCAGTCTCTAGAGGTCCTAAAACAACAGCAGGCATCTCTCTGCAGGTAGAATTCCCAGCAAGGAAATTGAGGGGAAGCTGGTGGTGAAGTCTTTGTGTCCCTGAGACTGCAGAACAGGAGGCAAGCTCAGCTTCAAGCCCTTGGAGATCTTCCTCAAGATGATAAAGTACACACAAAGTTCCTTTTCTCCTTTCCTTGGCAATAAGTAACCACTGCAGGCCAACCCCAAACAGTAACCAGCGCAGGGGCAGTCTCCTCCTTCAGCTTCCTTGGTTTCTCTCCTTGGCAAAGGTTCGTCTTGATTCCCAGAAGTGATCTAAAGTTCTGGGGTCTGGGCACCTCTTTTTATACACACAATTTCTTTGTTCTCTGAAGGCAGAGAGTGTCTGTACCCAGCCCAAACCAGTTCTGTCCTCCCTGGTGCAGCTTCCTGGCAGGAGGTGGAGACAGCATTGTTGAAAGCAGACCTGGCCCAGGTAGCTGAAAAGAAATCTCCCCCCCCTCTCTATTCTATGTAGGCTCAGGCAAGTGAAAGGAAATCTCCTCCCTCTACTCTCTATTCAACCCAGGTCCTATTCAGCCCAGCCATGACACATCGGACTGCTGGAGCCAAAGCCCTCTCCAGCCCCCTGTCACTCACAAACCAGACTTGGAATACACAAACCTAGCAGAGGCATACTGGCTGGTTAGGCAAGAAAATACCTACTTTCTAAAAGTGGTATTTTCAAACACAGAATGTAAAAATCACCCACACTAAAAGATGTATTTTAACATTCTGAGTTCAGGCATACTAAACTTTATTTTTCCATCTTGTTCCTAGGGTCAGTTATGTTTATAAGATGTTATAAACTAACTGCCCATTCTGGCCTATGGGAACAGATAGCCTTGCAATAGTGAATTACAGCCAATTTCGTTTTTCACTATCAGGACATGCCACACACACCAGGGCATGTCCTACCTTTCACATACAATGCACCCTGCCCATAGGTGTACCTTGGGCCTACCTTAGGGGTGACTAACAGGTAGAAAAGGGAAGGTTTAGGGACTGGCAAGTGGGTGCACTGGCCAAGTCGACATGGCAGTCCCAGACTGCACACAGGCTTTGCAATGGCAGGCCTGAGCCATATTTTACAAGCTGCTTCTGTGGGTGGCACAATCAGTGCTGCAAGCCCACCAGCAGCATTTGATTTACAGGCCCTGGGCACTCATGGTGCACTGTACTAGGGTCTGACAAGTAAATCAAATAAGCCAATCATGGAGTCACTAATCCAGTACAACAATTTACAATAGGGAGCACTTGCACTTTGGCACTGAACAGCAGTGGCAAAGTACCCAAAGCATCTAGACCAGCAAAAACATAGCAAAAACATAGAAGGCGACAGTGAAAAAAAATGGAAGGGAGACCCATGCCAATGGTGCCAGGTCTAACACTAGGTAAATGAACGATGGCCTAAGACTCAGCAGTCCATCACAAGTTGGTCGGTAAATTCTTTTCAAGAACTCCAAGGAGTGCGGAACCCACACACTGGCAGTTCCTATTCAATGGGCACGCGGCTACTACTTTGTGTCTGACCGTCCCCACTTCGTGTCTGACTGTCCCCTTTGGAGTTCAGCTCAGACTGGTTTGCCCAGGTTTGGCTATCTACAGAGACAGTTAAACATTGGCAAAGCCAATAGGTCTCACCTATGCAAGAATTATTGGCTTTTACCAATGACTTTTAGCGATGTTGTAGAGCAGTGTGGCTGTTGTGCAGCACAACTAAAAGTAACTAAAAAAATGGTCTGCTGTGGTGCTGGAAGGTAAAAAAAAAAAAGCGTGGATAAGATTTTATAAAAATAACTGTTACCCATGATGCTCTACAACATATTGGCCTTTCCAATGCTTGTTTTCAGTTTACAACTCATTATGTCCCACCTGGACATCTGTCCACCATCCTGTCACGTCCCCCACAGGGAACTCTGCAGGCTGTGTGAACCCTCATTTTTAGGTCGAGCCTAGCAGCGTGCATGCTATGCTCTGCGAGGCTTCTTGTATCTACTCTGTGTGGGTCTGACTCCTCCCACACATTGGATTGGCTTTTGCGTGTATCTTTCTATAATGAAAGCACGCAAATGACTAAAGGTGGGTGCATGTCCCACCTCTTTTGAAATGTTCACTCTCACAGCGTTTTACCTCAGGAGCGAGCAGCGGCGCGCAGGGCGGCAGCTGCAGTGCCTCCTTGTTATTTTTTTGTTTACTCTCACTGCGCGGGATGGCCCCTCCTCCCGGCTGGGCATGTGACTGCACTCGTAGGACACAACGTGTTCCACACTAGTGCTTTAAATGTCCAGGTCAGGGGCGTCACACTTTTTAACCTACGTGCATACACGATTTCATTCATTTTAAGTGGAAAACATCACACCTCTAATGTGCCTTTTGAAAACACCTGAGCAGCGCTTGCACACAGCTGCCGCTCGCTCATCCCTCCTCCTTCTCCCAGTGACTGCACTCGTAGGACACAACGTGTTCCACACAAGTGTTTTAAGTGTCCATGTGCGGGGCGAAGGGCGTCACACTTTTTATCCTACGTGCATAACCAATTTTATTCACTTTAAATGGAAAACATCACACCTCTAAATGTGCCTTTTAAAAACACCCGAGCAACGCTTGCACAGAGCTGCCACTGGCTCATCTTTTCGAGTGCCTCCTCCTCCCCCCAGTATGTGTCGCGTAGAGGAAGAACCTAGCCTGCTGGCATATGACTTGCATGTGGGAGGTGGGAGGGGTCTGCTTTGGAGAGTCTTATTTAATGCACACCCATCGGGCAGGCCGGCTGACTAATTACAAATATGCACCAGAGGAGACGAGCGGGCGGCAGCTGTGAGCAAGCGCTGCTCGAGTGCTGTTAAAAGGCCCGTTAGAGGTGTGATGAACCCAAGCGGTGGTGGTGCACTTAAAACAGCCACTCATAACAGCCTTAAATTCAGAAATGTACGTAAGTAATTGCAGCAACTTTCAGATTTCACCTTTAACCCCAGAGACAAAAGTATGCCTCCGATAAAAATAGGAAACACTTTCTAACTTGGTTGCGCCAAACAAGTTTGTCTACACGTTTGTAACTGACCAACAATTAAAATGTATGATGCAGTTAATATTTTAACAATAGCAATTCTGCCTAAATGTGCTACGTGAGACATTGCTTTAAACAAACAAGCCTATTGAAAGCACATTGCTTATCTAAATAAGCATAATATATTCAATGAAACGTGTCAGATTTGTTCAGCTGACACAGGAGGCCTGAACCCATCCCAGCGAAACCGGGAAACCGGCACACTACCACCTTAAATGTGCCCTGTGCAGCTGCAGCTGGCAGGATCCAGCCACTGCCCTCCTCACCCCCTCCCTTCCCCTCAAACACCCGAATCCAAAACAATGAGTAATCCTTTTATTACAGCTGTGTCCTGGCCGGGCAGGCGTGGAGTCACTGGCAACAAAGCCGGACACTGCCCCGCCTCACTGCACACTGGGGAGTAGTGCATCAAGGAGAAACAATGACACAGAAAAGTGTGAATTAGAAACGAGCAGGACGTAGCTCGACTATTATCGGTGTATGTTGCGGGCGCAGCGTGTATAGGAGCCTTACTATATGGTTTTCCTTCCGCCCATCATAGCGGTTTTTTGCTGTTTGAACTGATTCTGCTCCCGCTCCTAATGTTTAGACTGTCAAAGGGTCGAACTATTAAGACTCGTGGATACTGCTTACTTGTGCCTGATACTTACAAGACGAAAGACGCTTCTTGACTGCATTTTACTATTCATATGAGATTTGGCCTTGAGGAAGTCACATAGCGACGAAACACGTGTCGGCTGTTTTCTGCTTACTACATCTACGTGTCAACATTATTACAACTCAGAATTGATTGTTTATTGTGGATGATATTGACTGTATTGTTTAGCATTAAAAAAACTTTTCCTGACGGATGTCAGGAATTTAATCTATTGTGCAGTGCTCTGTCTTGAATATAAAAACTATATATACAATTCAGGTGGGGAATACTTCCTTTAAAAAGTTTTACTATGATATAAAGATAAGGCCCAACCAGCTCCATTTTCTGTATTTTCTGCAGAATTAACATGCCTGTCTTTGACACAGATGTCGTCTGTCCTTATCTTTCTGAGAACTGTAAAAATTTCGATATAGACATCAATAAAAACACCTGATGTGACAGTCTGGAACAACTGCCTTGTTATCTCAATATCGAGGTCATACAAAGAATAGTCAGCAGTGTAACCTGAATTGTCATACATGTACCTTAAATGTTTAAAGGAATGTGCCTTAAACTAGCATCTTGATACTTATTGGTTAAATCAAATAATCCCTTATGTGATATTACAAATTCCATCTCAGATAAGATACAGTATAAAAGGACTGCCACTTGACCACATGTCAGGCGAGGTCCTTTGCCCCAGATTATCACAAGCAAGATACTGCCAGACCAGAAGCCGATCTTGCCTTCCAGAGATGCTGCCACCGTATCACACTTTATACTGAAAGCTGATATCGAGCCTGATCCAGAGAGGAGTTGATGCTTAACGAGTTTGCCTTTCACAGGGAACACAGCCTCCTTGACTCCTGATAATTACAGCATTTTGCTGTAACTAAGGTACGCAGTGCGCTCATCCTCCCTAAGAAAATCTAGCTGCAAGTTATTCTACTTTCCCTGCTCTCCTAGCGTAGAGCATAGAAATCGGTTTTAGGGTGCTAGATTTTTAGATGACATTTTAACCATTTTAGAAATGTTCATTGTATTCTCTTTGTTAGCAATGTGCATTTGTGCGGTTTTAATCATATTCCGTTTGATTATTTTAGATGTGTTGAGCAACAGGGAGCACTTGTTGAAATAAACATATTTTTTAGTTAAAATGCATTTGTCATAGAGCATCTTGTGTGCATGTGTGTGACTGAAGAGAACAAAAAAGTTTGTTTCTGATCAACGGTGTCCCTGGATTCCCGTTTAGGGACTTTTAGTAACCCTAAGCATTGATGCCATTTCAACTATGTATTGGGTGAAGTTCTGCGGGGCTACAAAAACCTGTCTTTCACATTCAAACGATGGTGCATAGAACTAAGTTCACTCATGTTATCCATGGGTGAGAAAGCAAACCTTGCAGAGCTGAGTCAGACTCTGTTTATACAACAACTTCAAAATGGTCTTTAAATATTGACAGAAGCAATTTATGCCCTGCATGCAAGAATTACTCAGAGACGCAAGACCATTTCTTGATTTTTTGCCCAGCTTATAGCAATTTTGAATTATTGTACCCGTTTGCTGGAATCTGGACACTAGACAGCATTATGATGCACTCAGAATTCTTAAAGCGGATACAGGTGACTTTTGTATTTGCACGCTCTAGATTTCTATATCAAGCACGGTTTGTAAGAAAGCACTTTATTACTCTGAAAATGAAATTGATAGAACATAGATGGTATTTTATTTTAATTTTAACTTTAACTTTTTATGAAAGAACTGATGAATTATCTTGTATGTTTGGTATATTTGCACGGTTGATGGGGTTATCTCGAAATAAATATGCCAGTGAACTGTTCCAAATTAAAAAGCTCGTTTTGCAAACGTTTCGCAAAACTACAATCAATATGATAAAAACTGTAGCTATCCTAAAAAATAAAAAGTGACTTCAGTTTTACACAGAAGGAGGCACTTTTGTCAAACTGGCAACACAACAAAAAATAGCAAATCCTGCAAAATATCTAGTAATTCAACTGCCCTGGATCCCAAAAACACACGTTAATTGACGATTTAATGATTGACAAGTACACACAACATGCTGCATGCAGCACCTGTCATTTCCTCGATCCCTGGTAGCAGCAAATAAGTGCATTAATGTGAAAAGGAACTTGAATGCTGGTAACAATGGTACATTGTCAAAATTATCAATATCAATTTCTCATTTCCAAACATTTCACTACAAGTGCAGAACGAGAATTTGGCTACTTCCCAGACCATGCCATGGTGCATAGAGTAGTTTCCAACATTGTTCTACTTTCATCGTTTATTTCTTCCCCATTTGTGAAAATGTGAACAAAGTGATCATGGTACAGAACAAAACTGTAAAGGTGTGACTAATGGCTATGTTGATCTAGTATTAATAAGTACACACAAAATGGTACTTTGTTCATGCACATTTGTTTAAACGTAGATTTTTCAACCACATTACGTCCTTGGTCCTCTTTTTTTAAAATAATAAACCTACGGCTATTTTTGATCTTACCTATTGCACCTGATGGGCACAGGAGAGCTGGAGTAAGACTCTGAAAAAGCTCACGATGACCAGTTTTAGGGCTCCAGATAAGATACTATAGTAGGGGTATTTTACTTCATACTTTTAGAGATTAGGAAAAAAACAAATTTATTTGGAGTTAAAAAAAAGAAGACGTTCTCATTCCAGGTGGAAAGTATGTTTAGGCAAATAAAAAATAACCTTTTAAACTTTAAAGCATTTTTATTATGCTTCATACCTTTTTTTTTAAAAATAAGTCATGATAAAAAAAATTTGTGAGCTTAAAAGTCCTCATCAGACAAAATGCGAGAGCATCCATAGGCTCTGAACGTATCAGTGAAGCAGGGTGGTTGGTTGTGAAGCGCAGGCTCTTGTGTAAATGTTACTCTGCATTTATTTTTGTGGGCGTTAAACAGCATTTCTTGGGCAATTTGGCATTGTTATAAGAAATAAAATGCAGTTACACTGTCCTTATCTGGAGCCTCAGCTTTAGATCTGTGATAAGCAAAGAACTGGCAGCCAAGCGAGAAGATAGTTTACCTGAATTTCCAAGCCGTCCTCAGGCTAAAAGCAAAAAAGAAAGTTTGTAGGTGAGACAAGAATTCTTACATGCCAGCTTTTGAGAGAAACCTTAACAGCTTGAAACAAAGATGTTTATAGTTGTTTTCTAAACCAAAAATGTACTTCCCGTGGTTAAAAAAAGCCCAGATGCTCCAGAGGAGCGCAAAGGTGTTCTAGTACTCATGTATAGAGAACAAAGATGTTTCTTGGTACTTTTACATGTTTATAATTTATTTCTGGCAACTGACGTTTTGTTGTTAGTCACTCCATATTTGGAACAGATAAATTATGTATCTATGATACTAATCAGAGATGCAGCTCAGAATTTCCATTTAATTGACATTTTGCTCATTTAAGCAGATTTCAAAGCAAGAAATAATATTTTGTTATAGTCTACCTTGAAATTGATAATCCATTGAAACCTATGCATTCCAAGAATTTTTCTTTGACAAACAATATGGCTTTTTATTGAAACTTCGACCTTGAATATGCAATGAAGGTTTAAAATATTTATCCCCATTGTTTATTTGGAAATACTTTAACTCTTTTGCACGTCCTGGGGCCTGATATATTCATCAGATTTTACTGAAATTAAAAATGAGCTCTGATTCATATATATAAATCATAGGAAGCCAGCTGTTAAGTTGCTAACCGTGGAAAGGATTTCTAAGTGAGCTTAGGCCAACTGTGGACAGTTTTCCGGCAGAGGCTTACACAAATACCTCAACAGTGAAAAGGTTAAAACCCAATTATACACCTAAACCGGACATCAACTCTAACCCTAATCTTGGCCCTATTCTGAACTATATCCTAATTTCTGATTTTTAAAAAAAATTATCAAAATGGTTTCCCAATTGAATCTTGTCAGGGAATGTATTTATGTCAGAAAACCATGGGCTTACATGCCAGAATACCAGAATTACAAGTGTTGTCTTTGGCTTCACCAATGGTTCCAAGTATATCGCAGAAAAGTGTTATAAATACTAGTTTAGTGGTTTTAGTGCATGTGTTTGCTATGTAAATTAAAGCAGCAGTGCGTTGAGGAGACCCTTTGCCCTCTCATTGGCTTGTAGTACAATGTCCTTATGCATGTTTTCTTTCCTGCTTCCACTAGAGTGTCTCCACATTGCCATCATGGAACACCTACTGACCTGCCAGGACTCTGTCACTACTTTCTGGTGTGTCTGTGATTATGTCCCTCTCTAGCATCTTTCAAGTTCCTGCACTGCTCTTTATCCCATTCCAGCTTTCTATAGCCCAGCCATCCTTCCACACCCTGCTAGCATCTTCTGCCTTCCACTCTTCCCTCCTTCCTTCCCTTGCTCTGCTGTTTGTCCCACCTAATTTTATTTAGTCACAGGAAAATACCTGCAATGAACCTGTTCTACTGTAAGAGTGTCTTGTGTTGAATACAGTGTGCTAAGATGACTGGAACCCCATTTAAAACTCCTCAGGAAATAGATTGGTTTTACTCTGCAGTCTGAAAAAGTGACAGATGGACTGGTGTAATATAAAGGCAGATTATTCACTCAGCAATCAACCAATGCAAACTTTAGGCTATCGGGTTCTCATGAGCACTCAGCCAGATGGAGATTTCCATTCGCTAGTAATGGGTGATTAAAGGTGAAAACAATGTTCCAAAGGAAGTCTAACAGGCAAAGCTAATAGTCCTCATTTGATTTTCTAAGTGACAACAGTACTTTTCTTCCCAGTCCTTGGCAAACGTCCATCAAAAGGGACTTCATATGGTTTTAGTCAGCAATGTTAAAGCATACATCTTAACAGGGTAAATTGACCTTCATTTACACATGATTTCCAGATATTACGTGTTTTTTCTAAGCTTATTGAAAAGCCAAAAAGTGGTCTCATCACGACCCTACCTGGCCTCCTCCAAAACGCTTTCGAAGATCTTCAATCTGGTCATTTTCCAGCTTCTGGAAAAGTGGGCTGACCTGCAGGAGGAGATGTCAAGATGTTCTTACATGCATAGATCAAATCGAACGTGAAAGAGAATCATAGTGGCTCTACAGATGTGGTCTCGATATGGGACGAACGATACACTTGATTACATGAAACAGGACAGGTAATCTTTTTATGCCATGACAAGACATGTTACTTGCCCAGATGTCTTAATAGCCTAGTCTCAGTGTATTGCACAGTGACTCTTGTCCAAAATGTGGTTGCAGTAACTCCTTGGAACATTCCAAATGGCCAATTAGCTGTCAGCCCCTTCAACTCATGACATACATCCTCAGCCCACGCTATCCAGTATTCCACCTTAATAACAACTCCAATACATCGTGGAAAAATATTAAGAACCAAAATATTGTCAAGGTAAGTATAGGTTTACTTCAGTTAACTCCACATATATGTGCTTGATGATCTAAATATCTTCAAAGTATGTAGCTGTGGAGTTAAGAATAATAAATCTACATTTACGCACGTAACTTCTTGATACTTTGGCCACAATATTTTGGTAGCACAATGTTTCTGTAGTTGATATTTTGACATACAACCTACTAACCTATGCAGGCTTGGAAAGGGGGCACATAGCACTCGCCCTACCCTCTACAGAACAAGGATTTTACTCTTTACCACTTCAGTTACTTCCACAGCTACAGGCCTGAGAAAATAGCTACATTCATCTTCAAATTTCAGTTTACAGTGTTTGCACTGAGGGTATTATATCATTTCAAACCACTCCCAAGCCTGTAAGAGATATAAAAAGTCAACACTTCTACATTTACTTTCTGAAACTACTATTGAACTGCTTGATCTAGCTTATGTTAATGAAGGCTGTGAGATACAGGATTTGTACCTGCATTTTAAATGTTTCGTACCTCATTAATGTTTTATAAATTGTGAGGTGGTTGAATCTCCTCCTCTGACAATCCTGGAGGGGGGGGAGGGGTGACGGCGTGTACAGTGTGTATGACTTCCCCACTTACTGTGCCAATGCGGTGTCCAGTAGGCAAGGTGCACACAAACTCGCTGGTTGGTAGGGCCAAGTCAGTTGGGGCCTGCAGTTGACTCTGGATGGTGGAACTCACTTCAGGCATGTAAGGATGCAGCATGACAGAGATCAGAGCTGCTATGTTGACTGCCACACCAGTGACAGTACCTGCACGCTTCCTGCCAATGGCAAAAACACGTTAGTGATGCATTTGAACTGCAGTAACGTGGTTATTGCCTAATCCAATATACCAGTTCTTATAATAAGGCATTGTCTGCTGATCATACTTTCCTTTCTAAATGGCTTTCCTAGACCTGTTAACCCACAAGGATTTAGCATATAGTGTTTGTTTTCTTTCTTTTTCTTCTCCATGGCTCCTGTGAGACCACAGAGGGGAAAACAATAGGTCACACTAATTAATATTGGAATTTAAGACTTTGCAATGTCTAATTTAACAAGAAATGTTCCAATTCCATTTAGAACCACTGTCTAAAAAAGCCAACTTTAGCAGTATGGTTTAGGACACTTTTTGGAGTCACGTGGAATGTTCATGTCCTGGTTCATCCATCTCCCACTGTGTTTCAGGTTAACTTATTTTCAACCCATGGCACATGTTTAACAGCTGCAGCCAGTGCTTGCCTTGAAGAGCATGAACTATGCCTCAAAAAGGACTGGTGTGACAACATCTAAGGAATGCTGCTGCATTGTCAGATGATATTTCTTACCTATCATCTTCAGATCCCTTAATTCGTTTCCAAGGCTCATTTATTTGTATGTACTGGTTGCCATGACGGGAAATGTTCAAAATACACCTTAATGCGTCCCGTATGCTGAAATGGTAGAAGAAAGTTAATGAAGAATAAATGCAAGACCCAACTTAAACGTAGAGAATATTAAGACATTCTTACATCAGTATTAGATTGCTTGTATCACGGCAGATCAGTGACAGCTCTAGTAAAATTGAAAACATTCTACACTGTTGGGTAAACAATTACCTTACTGCTTCAGAAAGACAACCATATGTGCACATTTCTTTTTTTTTAATAAGAAACATTTTATTGATTTTCAATGCAACAAACATGGTTCTCAGAAAACAAACACATAGTAAACAAGGTGTCACACAGCAACCCACCCACCCAGTCAATCTTAGAAGTGTACTATACTCTACACCCTCCACTACTTGGGTTTTCCTGCTCCCTCCTAACTGTAAAAAGCCCACCATTAGTACCAGACCTTATTATATTTGCGTGGACACCCGCATGCAGTATATATAGTCAGTTTTGCGCATCCGTCCATACCATACTTCATTACCAGCAAGGGCAGTGTGCTGAAGGAGGTCCAGTGTTAGGCTATGTTCCTCTTAGCCAGCCACGTGCCCAGTCCCACCAGCATCCTATCCCCATGAGGTTCCCCAAATCTTTCAGAATACCCAACAAAGCGATTCTGGGACTGGTCTCCACATGGAATCCCACCACCTGGACAGGATCAAGAATATTTGTGACCAGTACCATTGTACAACAGGGCAGGCCCACGCTGTATTGAATAAGTCTTCCCTAGGTGCAAGGCACCTTAGACACATAGGGGAGGGAGACTTCTGGGCCCTCTAGAGCCGGAGAGGTGTGAGGTATACTTGGTGAAGATATTTGAACTGGATAAGCCGGAGCCAAGAGGAGTTCGCCAACACTCAGGCACCATACAGGCATCCTGCCAGTCTACCATATACAGTGGGTTCACCCATTCCTCCCAGTGTGTTCTCAAGCGGCCCAGCAGGTTCGGGGACTGTACAAAAAAGGTTCTGTAAATTTGTGAGATCCCCCCTTTCTCCAGGACACCCATAAGGACACCCATAAGTATCCACTCTTCCAGTGGATTATACCCCAGAACATCCTCAAAGCCATTGTGAAAATTGGATAAGGCGTGCGGGAGCTGTAGGTACCGAAAGAATTGTGATTTATGTAGTTGGAATTCAGATCGGAGGTCCTGAAAGGAGCGGATATGATCCTTGTTCCAGGCATCCCCCTGTCATGAAATACCAAGCTGGTCCCACCCACAGGACCCCTCGAGGCCCGCCACTTGCACATTTTTAAGAATACCAATTGTTTATGATGCAAAAAAATGAATCCTCACTGTGTACTTGACAATAGTGCAAATACACGATACATAAACATACACACACGCAGACATACAGAAACACCACATAAGTGAACATGATCAACAGAGCCACTGGCACAGCAAGTTTCATTAGTAAAAATAAGATATGGGATAACATATTCCTTGCCAGAAGAAGCAGTAGATTCTAGTAGATGCTTTCGCTTACCGACCCCAAACTGTCAGAACACTACAGACATCCTATATCATCAGTAACCATGCATCATGAACTATGCAGACACCACATACCACACACCCACCCGACATTCCAACAAGCTAGGGACACAAGCGTGAGATCCCAGATAATGCTTTGCTTTTCCTGCCCTGTACATGGATCCTACAAACATGTAGTAATAGCCTGGGTGAGGCATATATTTCACATATTAGTTTAGTGCACTTGTGAAGTTGAAGAACCTCTTTCTTTCCATCAACATTCCATCATTCGAAAAAAAATGGCTTCTGTTTTGAACTCATTGCTCTACAGTGCCTCATTCACAAAACTCACCGGACTTTTTCCAGCAGCTGGTTATACTGACGCAGCTCCTGTGTGACTTGAGCCAGCAACATCTTGTCATCGGAATTCAGCTCCATTGCTGGCACACAGCCTTCAAAAAACTTGTGGACAAACATGCCGGCTCTGAGTGGAACAAGATCAATTATTTAATATGATCTGGACATTAAACATAACTGTTATTTTACTGACAGTTACAGATGTGCACAGAAACTACTGTTGCGCCTCATAGCTGGTCACTTACATTAAAAGTGGCAAATGTAAATAAATCGACTCCTAATATCCTGGGGGTCTGAGATGCAGTAATCAGACCTAGAGTTGCCCACATGACTGTTTTGTGGAGTGAACCAGTGGGTATTGAAGCACCGAACAGTCATTCAATCACAATTCTAAACAAAATTTTGATCGCTTTACTCCTATTCAGATCTGCTTCTTGAACAAATTAGTTATACTAGAAAAAAAGTGTCAGTAACAAACATGCGCATCAACTCTGCATTGCCATCACAGCCCACGCCAAGCATCCCCACCTTGGGTTCTTGTGTTTCTCTACCCAGAGACGACTTCAAGCTCTGTGATTTCTCACTTCACATACCTAAAGAAATTAGTTTGAAATCCTAGATCAGTATTTTCTGTCATCAAGGCAGAGTGAAACATCAACCACAACTGTGTTTCAAGCTTGGCACTGTATGCAGCAGAGACTGCCACTTCCTGCAATAAGAGGGCACAGTGGAAGCTAAACACAGGAATGAAATACTCTAGTCCAAGTGATATCCTCCAAGTTATCCACAAAAACCTATCCAGGATTGCTTCTGAACTTCCTTGAGAGAAATATTTTATTTTGCTTTAGCGGAGGCCAAGTTCTTCTGCGGTGAAAAACAACTAGAGTAACTGGCCCATCACATTTTCAGTTACAGTCTTTCTGGATTCTATTCAACCCTGCCTTTTAAAGATTACACAGCTGGACCAGCCCCAAAGTCTAAATTATCCATCTTTAATGTATATTCTCCATACTTTGGATGTAAAACGAGCACTCATGTACTACATTGATAGAACCAAACCACTTAGAGAGACACAACAACTTTTTGTTGCTTTCGGTGAACTCCACAAAGGGAAGGCCCTATCCAATGCAGGCATTGACAGATGGATAGTTGAATGCATTCAGACACGCCATGCTAAAGCCAAGAGGAATCTATCTACTCTTCCTAGAGCACACTCTACTCGGAAGAAAGGAGGCTCAATGGCCTTCCTGGGGAACAACCCTAGAGCTGATATATGGAAATCAGCTACCTAGCCCACATCATACACTTTCACAAAACATTACTTTGTGGATGTCCTAGAGCGCCAACAAGCTAATGTTGGCCTGGCAGTTCTTGGTACACTTTTTCAATCTACTGCAACACCCACGGGCTAGCAATCACTTTTTGGGAGGACTGCTTTACAGTCTATGCACAGCATGTATATCTCAAACCACACATGCCTCAAAAGGAAAAGGTTACTTACCGTGTAAGCATCTGTTTGTGGCATGCAGTGTAGATTCATATGTGCCTACCCTCCTCCCCGGACGCCAGCAGCCGCTGCAGTGTCTTACCTTCTCTTCTTCCTCTTAAACATGGACATGTCTTTATAGCATTTCACATTCCATCCTCACCCACCGTGTGGCAAAACAATCTAACAACAGAGTCGATGAACACAAATCTGAGATACTGGCGATGAACAGGATGTATTGGTGTGTGGAAATAGTCATCCTTTGGTCAAGCGCGGCCATAAAGTCTGGAGAAGCAGAATGACATCCTGAAGGGTTACCATGTGAAAATGCTCTGAGAGGATGTATTTGTTTAGGGGCCTGAGGTCTAAATGGGGTGAGGGACCTGTCTATTTTGAGTATTAGGAAGTACAGTGAGGACACCTCCCTCCCTCGCTGATGGCGAGGGCGTGTTCTATAGCCCCTTTGAGGAGGAGGACTTTGACGCTCTCCGTGAGGAGCCTTTGATGTTCCGATGAGTGTGTGTGTGTGTGTGCAAGGTGGTATGGTGGAAGGCGTGGAAGTGAGCCCTAGTCAATAACCACGTTTGATAATGTCCACACCTACTGGTCTGAGGTGATGGCTTTGTCATATCGGAAAGAAGCCTTGTAGGTTCCCCCCGACAGGTGTTGTGTGGTTGGGGGTGGGGTGGGGGAGGAAGAGGCAAGTCAGGGTTTGGTGGCGGGTGCAGCTCCTTTTGGGCAGCTACTCTTGCCTCTTGAATTATTGCCCCTACAGCACCCTCTAAAATAACCACTGGGAGAGGACTGCTGGCCATGGTTGCGCTAATAGGAATGGAGGTTTCAGGGGAGGTGATCTTTGAGTCTCCACAGTAAGGAGTGCGGCGAAAGGAGCTATGGGGAGCTGGTGTTTGCAGTGCCCCCATTGCTTTGGCTGTCTTCGTATCCTTTTTGATTTTTTCTAAAGCTTGGTCCACCTTCAAAGGGCATGTTCAGCAGGTTCTGCTGAACGTCCAGTTAAAAGCCAGAGATACGGAGCCAAACATGTCTACATAGCATAATGCTAGAATTTACTCCTCTGGCAGCCGTGTCGGCTGCATCTAAGGCACAGCGAATAGAGGTGTTGGAAATCAGCTTGTGCTCAAAAACCATCTCCTGACCTTGTTTTCTATGCTGCTCAGGAAGGTATAGCAGGAGCGCCTTCATTTCGTCCCAGTGAGCACGATCATATCTTGCAAGAAGGCCGACAGAATTAGCAATGCGCCAATGGTTGGCCAATTGCACAGCCAACCGTTTCCCTGCCAACACTATGTGTTTGCTTTCCTTATCTGGTGGCAGGGAATCCTCGCCTGGGAGTTGGCTCGCTTACGAGCAGGGGTGATTACCAGATAGTTGGGTGGGAGCTGACTGCAAATGTAGATGGGGTCAAAAGGGGAGCCTTTACATTTCTTATCCACCCTAGGTGTTACTACACTAGCCCAAAACGGATCTTTAAAAAAGTCAGGGGTGTGAAGCAACATGCCCTCGAGTATGGGGAGGAGCTGAGTGGGGCGGTGAGTGGAGGAGAGGGATTTGAAGAGGAAGTCTTCCTTCAAGAGCTCAGTGAGGAGTTCCACCTTATGAAAGGAGGCAGCCCTACCAAAGAGTTCCTGAAAGGATGTGGAATCATCTAGAGGGGAGAAGTGGGCAGGGTAAAGGTCTGTATCGGTGTCTCCTGGTGGGTCTACATCGTAAGAGTCTGATGGGTCACCCTATGGGGAGTGTCAAATGTGTCATCAGCCGCCCCCCCCCACCCGTGTCAGAGTGTGGAGAACCCGGAGGTGTGATGTCAAAGGGGTCTCCTGGAGAAGCAAGTGGGGATGTTGAAGGGTGAGGATGAAGAACAGGGCGCGGTGTTGGTGGTGCACAGGGTGAAGGGCTGGTGGCCTTATCTACTTTCTTGTGTTGTTTTGCTGAAATCGGAATGTCCAAGTCCTTCTTGAAGGACAGTGGATGTTTCAAGGGTAGAGAAGCAGGGCCGAAGGATGAGCACGGATGCGGCACATGTGGGGGTCGATTATGAGGTGTTTCTGCCTTGAGTCGAGTTACTCTTGAATCTTAAGGAGAAATGTCCGACTGCACCGGTATCAGACTTGCTGGTTGACGCTGAAGTCTTCGACTCCTAGGGTGCCTTCGGTTTTAGCGCTGCGGTTCTGGTTGGTGCCGGTGTTGGGGTGGCCGATGCCGAAGCAGTCAGTCTCAAAGGCTTCTTCGGCAAAGAGCCGGACTGGGCGGGGCATCCAAAGCAATTTGTCGGTGTCTACCATGGCCTGAAGGCAGTGGCGGTCCAAAAGCCTGTCTCTGGTGTTCCAGAGTGGTTGAATGCCCTTTGGCTGAAGGCTGCTCGGTATGAGTGCAGTGTCGAGGGGGAGCGTTTGCCAAACTCAGACTGCTGAGCTGGTGGAAGGTCCTCGATCTCCAGGTCACAACCAGAACTTTCTCCAGGGGAGAAGGTCTCTTCATCTGCAGCCGAAGGTTGTATGTGGTGTTCCCCCTCACCCTCGGGACTGAAAAGGTCTGGAGTGTTGTCTCCGCCCCATGCAACATCTCAAGTCAACAAGCACAACAGTTGCAAAGAGTCTTTTTGGAGAGAAAAGAACGGCAGGTGTTGCAAGTGGCCTCGTTGCATTCTGGTGACCAGCACACATTGCAGACTTGATGGAGATCGGTCCAAGGGAATTTCACGTAGCAGCGAGGACTATATCGAAATGGCATCTGTTCCATCACCATAAAGGCATTGTGTAGAGAAGCGACAGACGGGAGTAGGCGTCGAAGGGTAAGGCACAAGAGGGTCTGCAATCGACCTAGACCTCGCTCAATCGATGGGTCGAAGTAATCAGACTTGGGCCCGCAATCTAAGTACAATACTGATGGAGGGGAGGAACCGTGTGAACTGAAAAGAGCACTGCGACTGTGTCAACCTAGAGCACAGGAGCACACGTCCAAATCAGCCAGCGGAAAGAAAACAATCCAACAATGGATGTTGATGACCATGAGCATTATTACCAAGAGGAGAAGTCACAGCAACTCGTGACTAAAGACTTTTGAGAAGAATAACAACTTGCACACATCCGGGTTCAACACTAGATGGCAGGAGTATCCACAACATGTGTATCTACAGCCACACATGCCTTGAACATAGGTTTATATACAAGTTGAATAAATGTTGCCAATCTTCCAATAAGACTTAGATCAGTACTTAGATCATATAATTTTACGGCATCTGAATTTGTGCTGATGTTCTATTTCCGAAAGATTGGCCTAACAAGTTTGATGGGGGGACTTTTGATTTTAGGACAAACACAAAGAAGATACAATATAGATTCCTATTGAGTCTTGAGCAAGATTTGCTTTTTAGAATGAACTAAAGATCACATAATCGGACTGGAATGAAAGAACAGTCATCATTTCTTTATTACAAGTTTTAATAGCACAGAATTGATTTAGTGTGTGCCATTCTGCTGTTCTTTTAAATTGTTCCATGGTATGTTTTATATGATCTGTGCATTCCTTTCTGAATGTTAGTACCAGACACTTCCAACCACAGCCTGTTCCTGAGTGAATCGTCAGTAGAATAAAGCGACTTCCTGAAAACCCACTGCACAATACCTGGTATTCTTTGTTTCTTGTAGTAATTGGTAGCAGCTATACTCTGACAGAAAACACTAACTGGAAACCTTTTTGGTGTGTGCCATGTGCCTCCCAGATTTGTTTTGGGGGCATTAAGGATCACTTTTGTGTGCTTCACATATTCATTGAGAAGTGGAAGCCTGTCCCACTTACTGATCCAAAATATGGCTGTTGAAACTTTGGAATTTTGGTAAATATGATAATTGTTCAACTAAAGTTTCTAGGCACTGCCACCTTGAAAGTGGAAGATTTCCTCCTCACCCAACACCCATGTGTCCTCTGCAAACTATTGAAGATGTGGATTTGAATCTTCGCCAGTCTATGAAGTGTGCTGTGACATTTCTACAGTGGAACAGTGTGGGATGTTAGCACCTTATCTGGGATAAGTTCCTACGATAGGACAAACATTGAGGACTCTACCCTGTTAGGAAGTGCTGATGAAGGATCGCTGGAAGTAGTTTTGGTGTACATAGAGGCCTGCCTTAAGGTGGCCACAACTCTTACCCTAAATCCAAAAGGTACAATGACTGGCTTAAATACTGTGAAGGAAGCTTCCACAAAGCTAACACTGACCCCACGATCTAGATTCAGCAGAACATTGACAAAGACCCAACTACTGGGGCCCTGTCCCTGAATAATAACATCTCTCAGAGCAAATGCATTTACCTTAAGGAGAATAGCGATAACATCCTCAACACATGATCCAACCACCACAGAAAGAGACAAAAGCAATTTTCCAGCACTAGGTACTTTTAATACCCTCTCAGAAAAAGATTTCCTCAACATTATCATCACAAGCAGTACACCAGGATCCCTTCAGACCCCTTTACCTTCAAACACATCTTTAGAAGATATAATCTGCACCACCTGTGCAAGTGACGTAACTAGAAGGGCACTCAAAAATTCCATGGAACTCGGTTCATTCCTACCAGAGCTGAAAACCTTCCTACATTAGACCACTCCTCAAAAAATCGGTCAAACAAAAATCAGTCACTACATCGTAAGTTTTTACCACACAAATCCAGCAATTACCATTAGCCATAGACACAGCCACTTGATGGCAGCAGTATCCAACTCTATACAACATGAAGGTCCACAACAGATTTCAGGAGAAGTGCACGCAATCCAGCAACTGAAAATAAATAAAAACAACTTTCTTTTTGTTGATTTGCCATGTACATGGCAACCTCAAGCCAGGAAGCCGGAAATGGGAATGTGCACTGAGAGGAGAGCTCAATCCGAGCTCCGGAGCAAAAACAACAGATGATGGACGAAATGCTTAAGAATGCAAACACTCACCCCACTCACAAAGATGTGGGTTTAAACCACTGGTTTTTTTGCTCACCACGTCACCTCAGTTTGGACCCAGCCATATGCAAATCAGTCTTGACTCTGCTCCTCATGGGAACAGTGCAGCCCGAACTGCCAAGCCAGGTCCTCCCTGAACCGGAAACAAGAATCCTGGACCCGTTTCGAGGTATCACCCCTTATCAGCCAGGCTAGCTTGAATTCAGTGGCGCAGAGCTCAGGAGCATATACAGTTTCACGGAATCACATGACAATAACATAGCACTCCTGTCATACTTCAAAAAATAATAAAAAACACTTTCCTATTATTAAGTTTTTACATTATTACTTCTTTGGGTGTGTTGATAATCTGGTATTATTTTTAAATCCCTGAGTATTAATTGAATTGGTATCTTACATTTTTATTAATAAAAATGTAGAAAAGAAATACATGGTATAAACAATTTATGCACACACAAATAAACGAACAGTCCAGTAGGCAGCAGTGTTATGGTACTGTTTAAAACCTCCAATCACCTAAGAGCAGTGGCTTTCAAACTTTTTAATGCTGCTCCCCTCCCAATGGGGGAAAAAAATCTGGCCCCCCTCAGAATTTTTTCAGAATTATTCTATTAACTTGGCAATGTTTCAATGTGTCTAGACTTATTTGAATATTGCAGTCAAGTTATGTTACCATATAAAAAATGTAATCAGATACATGTGTGCCAAAAATACTATTCTGGTCAGACAGGCCTTACTAACATATCCACAGTGTGGAGCTGGGGGTTTTGAAGAATATTTGGAGTCCCTTCCCTTTTGAGACCTACTCCCAGCTAGGATAAATTACAAAAGAAGTTAGTGATGGCCCATTACAGGGCAGCTTACTGGCGCTCATTTGTTTCCAATTTTAAAAAAAAAAAAAAAAGCACTGTTATCAGCAGAATGTTCTTCAGAGCCTGCCACCCCACCCCCCTTATACTCACTTGAGGCCCCCCTAGGGGGGGCCCGCCCCCCAGTTTGAAGTCCCCCTACCTCAGAGGGTTGGAAGACAATGCATTCATAATGGAGGACGGCAGCATCACAGTAGTAGGTAGGATATAAATACTTTAAAAAATAAAATGTGTTGGTAATGTTATTTTTTCACCATTAAAAGTGTGACTGAATCTTGAATTAATGTTAAAATCTTTTTTGCCGTTAATAATCTGACTCTCTATTTTCAGGATCCGCCATCTTGGTGGTGGCCTTTTTTATACACTAAGTAAAATATATTGTTTAAGGCATAATTTTAACTTTTAATTACAGTGTTTTTCAAATTGTAAGGACTAATCAACATTACGAGTTAAAATAACACTTCAAAGTAATATTATTAAATATCCGATGCAACTGTATGCGTGGTGACAGTGTGCATGCTAGTCATTTGCATGGCAAGTGTATTTATAGTGAAAGCAAATGTAAAAGCGACCTAATGGTATGCGTGGTATTTTCTACAAAGTAAAGACGCGTGAAGTAAAACCACGCGGGGTAATTTCATACATTCATGTAGAGGTACTGCTTCAAAGTATTCCGGATCAAGTTTGAAGCCTGAGGAACCTTCTCAGGTGAGGAATCTGCAGTTAGAAGTCTCTATCAGAAATGTTGTTTTGAGAACAAAAACAATTTGGTGAGAAAGTGGACAGCTCATTAGCTATGTTTTAGCTCATCACTTCCAACTATACTATACATTTTGCGGTCAAAATTGCCAAGTTACTATGACAACAGCTGCAGCAGCAGAGGTGTGATCTATATACTGGTAGGAATGAGCAGAACACCAACAGCATGATTTTTCTTCCTCCTTGTCCAGGCTAACAGCACAAAATAACTTTAAAAACTACTGTATTCAATTAGCACAGTTTTTGTGTTTCCACCTCAGAAACATTTCTTGTCAGTGGTATCCCCGAGTGGGGAAAAAGCAAAAAGGCACACATTAATGGTCTTGCTATCATAGCCTCATCAGGCCCTGTAAGGATCCCATACAGATATCTACTGCCTGGTCAAAACATCAACTGTAAGCATAGTAACAACAATGACAAGTGGCACCTAAAACAATTAAATAACCCTTTACTTATGGTTGTAATGAGTGCGGTATCAAGCCCCCACTCAATTATCCCTCCTGGAAATGTGTAAAAGCACTGGGACCCATGGAAAAATGAAGAGAAAGTCAAGGACAATATAAAGGACCTCAGCCATTCGATTAATCTCTCCCAAATTACATTTTCAAGGATAAAAAGTTAAAAATATGACTTACCTTTTTGGAGACTGACATGTTCCTGTGTTCTGCACACGTCAACAGGTCACACACCCTCTTCATGGCTACAGATAATTTTACATTCCCAATAACTTGCTCATGAGTAAGTGAGAACACAATTGTATTAAGATGCCAGTGTGTGATCCTGTGCTCATAATTAAGCATCACATCTGATGCCACAACTTCCTTTGACCTCAATGACGACCGTGGCACTCCTTAGCAACCCGCTGATCTGAGATACACAAGCAGTGCCTATACTGTGACCAAAATCCTCGCTGGTGGAATGCATATTCACAAACCTAAAAAGGGGACTTGCACCTATCCTTTAAATGGTTTGATTAATAAACACTTAATGTGGATGCTTGTATATTGAGTGTGGTGAGAATCATACTGATAAAGAAGTATGCCAGCAATATCGTTTTAACAAAGGTAGTTGTGGCATCACATGTGATCTAAAAAAGGGATCTAGAATCTTCAAAGGATCCAGAACAAGGCTGACAGGCCATGCCATAATCTAAAAAAAAAAAATTAACTGATCAAACTGGCCCTAAAAAATCTCTCCACTGCCAGTATGCTCACATTTAAAACTTTATGCATGATATACATGGCCGTCAAAGGGGAGTATAGTTTAATGTATTTGAAAACTGTCCCTTCACTACCTCTCAGGTGCAGCCTCAAGGCAGGGAGCTCCAGAAATGTTAAATTTGTTTTTTCATGCATAAGTACCACAATGGTACAAACAGGGTGCACACCTCCGGGACATCTCCAAGCTCATGATCCTGTCCACCGTCCCTTCTTTGAAGAAGGTCGTCAAGACGATCCTATTTAGGAAGCATATTTCAAACATCCTGGCAGCATTGACCCTTTATCAGCTCAGTTCCTGCTAAAATGAACTAGGCCCTCTAAGGAGAAGGACACTCTGCTGGAACCATGCATCAGTACCTTACCTGGAAGCATGTCAGTCAGGCTACAAATAAGGGATAATGTTGGCCACCCTATGTACTTGGGAAGAAATTAGCCCCAAAGCAAATATGGGTGCTTGGGGGCAACTTAAATACCTAAATAAATATAGCTGGTATTAAAAGACTCTCTAGCACAGATTTTACATTACACAGCTCTCAGTCCAGATGGGCATTGTCCTCCTACTGGAAGGAGAGTGGCCATATTATTCCATGAGTGGACTGCTACATTAACTAGGATACCTGGGATCCATGTACCCTAACCAGTCAGTATTTTAAAAGACTTTTTCTAGAACTGTTGCTAGGGGTGGCACTAATCTGTTATGGCAATAACATCAAAGTGGACTTGTTTCTTAGTTTTTAAGCTCTCCTTCGTTACAATAACCCTTTTGCAATCCCCTATTAACATACTTCAAGTTCTTGTTAACTTTCAAAATGAGGTGTTAATGCATGGGAATTCAAGAAGGGAGTAGGGCAAAGATGTAGACATAATTGCATCTTTGGCTAAAAAACAATCTATATTTTCACCTTTAGGTGAAGCAAATTTCCTTGAACGGGTAATGGCAGTCACTCTTAGCACATAGAAAATCTTACAATTATGGAGGTGTATGATACCTGTTGACAAAGTTCCCCAAGTTGTTGAGGAGCTCAGAGTTGTTTTTCAGTAGTAGGTCGTTCCAGGAGAAAGCGCTGTCTTGCCCCTCAGGTCTTATAAACAGTAGGTAAAACCTCCAGATGTCGGAGGGGATGCCGGTATCCTTCGCCATGTCTCCGAAGACACCCACGCCACGGCTCTTTGAGAACTTTCCATCTTCATAATTCAAATATTCTATTGGAAGAAAGAAGTGTGAAAAAAGTAACAGCATAAACTACTTATCTCTTCCAGCACTGATGTGAACGGAAAACAGTTATAAAATTACTGTTCTAGAATGAGCACCAAATCAAATTCCTTTATGATTGACTCGGAAAGTGGCACTACATATTAGCTGGCATTGCCATTAGATATCTAGATCAATGGGGTCTGTGTTCAATGAAGTACATAAAGCTGTTGACCAACCCCCTCAACCGATTACATCTCTACTAGAGTCATTCACCAATTTTTAAAGACTGCGTTTTGTAAACAGTGCCTTCATTTATGAATGCACCTTTTCTTTCCATTACTCCATTACCTTAGCTAATGTTCTGGGAATCACAGCAGTAAACTGCTGTAAATGCCTTCCATCGCCTAAGTTTAGATCTATGTACATAATCATGAATTAAATACATCAATGGAAATACTACAGCTAATAAACAGTCAAGTCTGAAAGAAATATGATGGAACTTCTCCTAGTTCATTCAAATAACATTAGATAACATTGTGTTTTTCGTCGAACAAATCCTTGCATTCCACTTTTTAAGATGGAGGAAGCAGCTTTTACTCTTACACAGGACACCGTGCTTAGAAGGTACAGAGATCATATTTGTAAGTGTTGGGTAGGATTGTCTCATGCATGGTGTAGAGGCATTTCCCCCTGCACCATGTGCTTAACTTCATGCATCTGGTATCCTGGCTTTTGATTTGTGGTCCTGGCATCATGCTCATCTAGTGTGTGCGGAGAGGACTAGGCCTGCCCATGACATGAATAGGTCTGGGATTGTGTACTAAACTCCCATGTTCATGTTACGTGTGTTAATGTCTGTAGCCTGAATGGCACAATATGGAACTGAGATTGTGTACCCACACAGTGGAAGTAAGTTAATCACATTCCTGAAGCTGTAGGGAGATATACAAAATAGTCTAGTGACTCCTTTACATATTATTTTAGGGCTTTTGCGTAGCAAGGAGCGAATGATTAGTCTTCCTGAACACTGACATTCGGTAAATAGTTGGGGTGAGAGTGGGACTGCAGACTACTGTGCTAGGTGAGGAAACATTTAGGCTAGGCATGCCTTTTTGCTTTCCCCGGATTACTCCTTCAGTTGGAATGATACAGCCTGGTGCAGAAACCTCACCTCTTTGTGCCTCCCATATGGATGCTCCAGGCTGGAGACTACCCTACTGTGATAAGCATCACCCTACACAAAGGCTGTGTTTAGAAAACAGCCTGGAAAGGACACATGAAAGGACAACCACCCTAAATCGGTTCTACAGGTTCAGACAGAAAATAAACATCTCCTCTCTGGTTTTGGTATATAAAAGTGAGATTACCCCCTTCCGCCTCCTGTTCCAAGTCCTCTACAGCCAAGGAAGGGTGTGCTCCGCAGAGCACTCAAGTGACTGCTGCGCTACCAGGACTATTGTATTATCATATTGTGGATCTCTGAAGAGGTCTATATCAATAAAACTTATATGTACCAGGGCTCGCCTGCCTGACATCTAGTCTCCCAGAAGTGTGGGGACATCAAAAGCCTCATGAACACATAGTGCTGAAAACTTCTGCAACAGAATCTTAGGACTAATTGCTTCAAAAGGTGGTTGTGTATCATTTTCTTTAATGGTGTACGTGCCGTACAAAGGACTAAGATAGGGCAATGAAAATGGATTTTAAGTGGAGTATGGGATAGATGACGAGAAAAAATATATAGTCTTCTGACACGGAGGAAGGATTTCAGTTTCACACAGCATTAGAAAAGCATCCACTGCAAGCAGCACATCTTTACGAAGGATGCATTCACACATGCAGATGTGAAAATATACTTCATTTAGCACCAACATTTATGAAGCGGAGACATGGAAGCAATTTAAAATTAAATTTCATAAACGACAAGATGATTGGCTAGCTTAATATTTAATATTCAAATGCACAAAGAGCTAGCAGATGCCAGTATAGACCTTTTTTGTAAGAAACATTGCAGGCCCACCCACACGTGATAGAAATAGAATGATTCTAACTTCTTCTCCCCTGTGTATGTATTTCTAACAAAAGGAAGACCAAAGAGGAACCAAGTTCATCAGTTCCTTTAAATGACCTATATGAAGCTTAAGTAGTTATTTACCTGAAACACAAGTTTTAATGCTTAGTTTCTTTTTTAATTTAACATACTTGCTCCACCCTGGAGTCATCATTTATAACCTTCCTGAATATTCCAGGAGGACCTCATACCAAATATACATATACTATTTATTATTAAAGTGTACATACAAAACCAAGACACTGTGTTCTTTTAAATCTTGACAGAACTCAGGCAGAAGCTGTAAAAGTAATAAAGAGATTCCTATTTAAGCCAGCTGTCCAGACTGTTACTTCTGTTTTTCAAGCGACTAGAAGGAGGCCCTGACCTTGGAAATGTTTCCCTTAGACTTACTTTCCTCAATACTACTCTTTTTCAGCCTTTATGTTAATATCTGCATTTCTTTCAGCTCATTGTCAATATCAGTTAAAATAGAAGACCATTTTTGCTACTGAAATGGTGTTGCGATTTAACAATAGTTTTTCTATGCAAGAGCAGTGGGCACTTCAGGTGTCTTTTATATCTACTTAACCACCATGATGTGGAAAGCTGTAAATAGTGCATAGAGAGAACGGTCAGAACTTTAAAAGAAAGACTATAGACTATGAGATGGATACTGTTTGCCCTACTTCCTCCCTTTTAGCATAGAGATCTCGGTCAAAACCCAGGTATCTTTCACATGGAGGCCCTCTATGGCACATTCAATGCCAAATATTCACATCAACATTGGATCATTAATCACAGTGGCAATGTGTTTTCAAGTTGAGCCCGTGCCACTTGAAGATACCTTGAACACTCCCAAAAAAACACCAAAGCACCTAAGATATTCTTTGATGTCACCAGGCAGCGATTATCCAGAGAACAGACCTCAGTCGAGAAGAGACCTAAACCAGATGTCTCCCTCTTCTATATGCTACGAGCCCATAAGAACTGGTAATTTTCTCTTTTGCCATTGAGTAGCAAACCAGGTCATCAAATTCGGCACCAGATTACATTACTTTCTTGGTGGACAGCACAGGAAAGTCGGCACAGATACTCCGTATACTCATTTTGAGAACTTAGTTTCAGATTTCAGTGATTTTCAAACACTGGAACTTGCCAAAGCAAAATAAATAATTTGGCTTTAAAGCCAGGCTTCCTGATGCCAATGAAGTAGATTATTTTGACACCAGGTTCCAACAGAATTTGCCACTAACGCAAACGTGAAATTACAGGGTTCCCTCCTGTGAATCATTTCTTCATCAGAGACCCACCTCATTCAGACGTTATTGTTTCAGAAGCCAAGTTAAGAAGTTCCTACACTACTGAAACACCATATTCTGTCACACCATAAAAGTCAGTATATAGATAGACCTAATACAGAAGAAACGATTATGCCGCGAAGTGCACGCCCGCTTCGAAATACATGGCAGGTTCCTTTTAGAAAGGTTTGAAGTCCTGATTGAGTGCCTACCTTTACAAAAAAGGCAAGAAGCATCAGATTTGCTGAAAAGTAGTCTGTAACTATATGATTAGGGTTTTATCAGACGTAGTAGTGGCAAACAGTGATAAGAATGGCATCTTTCTATGGTGAGTGTCCAAAGCCCCAACAACCGCCTCACCCTATTCTCAAAGTTCAAAACCTAAATTCTGGACATAAGCCTTTTAATATCTACTGTTTCAGCTGGGGGTTTGGGGGGTGGGGGGGGCAGACAGACTTTTTTGTGGGTTTTTTGCAGAGCTATACATTGTACTGCATAAAAACAAGGCTGTCCAACTTACTCGCCCTCCTTGTATTCCTAAAGTAACTTATAATTTTTCCACCTAAACCAGTCAGTACATTTGCCTATAATGTTTACTAATCCTACAGGCCCAATCAAGTAATCTGTAGAGGGACTAGGTGTGACTTTAACTATTACACAGAGAAAACTTAAAATATTGAGTGAGCAAGACAATTAGTTGTGTCCTGGGTCATTCCCTGGACTCCTGTCTAATCAGCCAGATAGTTTCTGGCGTAAGTTTCTATTATTAAGATATTAACATCCCCCTGCTTCTCACTCTAGAAGAAAATACATCAACTGCAGCGTTATTAGGAAACATTCTGATCACAAAAACATGTGATGCCACAAGGAAATATGTGCTTATTTTCTGGAGGCATATATTGCCAAACCAGATTCAGGATCAAGGCAGACCACCTTTAAACTTTTTGGTTAGCTCATGCAATAATGTCTGATCTTCCTCCTCCTTTCATGTGAATGTCTTAATGTTCTTATACTAACTGATAGGAATAATAATCATCCCATGGTGGAGGATACCAGTTTTACTTGTCATTGCAGTTCTCAGTCACAGGCATCTTCATCACATTGATAACCTTGCCCTATTTCCAATGTCGCTTCCCAAAACATGTGGGGACTGGACCAGTGAAAAGCAAAGCAGGTGCTGGATGACTGGTAAACTTAAAAGGGCAATGCAAAATAACCCATGCGGCCTCTACAAGGGTGGTCTCAATTAAAGGAGAAGAAAATTATGTATTATGTTATAATCACGTCATAGTTTAGTGTTCCCATATTGGGAAGGATACCCAGCAATAACCTGGCAGTTATGATCTTGAAGCAGATGCCCATAAACAGAAAACTACCATTACATGTAGGAAACAGACCTATACTGCAAAAAGGAACAACCTATATGTAAGACCAGTTTTGCAGATTTGCATCTTCTATATATTACAACATTTGTATTTTTTATTTTATCAGAAAATTGAGCAGATGCAGACAATAGATTTCACAGCAAACATGGCTTGGCCTCCACTGCAGACAAGACTCAGCAAACTTAATTCAAAGAGGCAAAACGTTTCTTACCAGTAGCTATTAGGTGACTAACCAAGGTGTAGTTATCTTCCGCTCCTAGCAGGGAGCATGGGAAAACAACGCTGTGGAACGGGACATTATCTTTAGCCATGAAATTGTAGAGCTGCACCTGAAATCAATGCAGACATACATATGAAATTAGGGGTGTGTAGTAGCAACACCATGCTGTGAAAGACTTAGTAGGATCATGTGCCTGCTGCAGAGATCTATACACAACCTGTGTTGTTAGGTTTAAGCTGAAAGACGTCCTCTGTACCGAGGCATTCAAGAGTGGAAACTGACCTCTTCTGGGTTCTTCCACCACTTCTCCCACTGGTCTGTGTAGTTTGCGGTGATGGAGAGGTAGCCAATTGGAGCATCAAACCAGACATAGAACACCTGAGGGCCACAGTAAGGAAACAGTCAGTGATGACAGGGGATGTGTAGAACAAAAAAAATCTTCCGAATCAGCATCAATCAATACGTCCAGAGAAACGTCATGCTGGCCAGTACGAATGATTTATGTCACCTAATAACAAGGAGGATTAGTTGCTGAATACCAATTATATGGGAAAACATGTTTGAGAACAGTGTCCTCCCTTGTTGCTACTTTGTACTCGAACTACATGGCTCAAAGCATAATCCTCTAAGTAGAGTTTAAGACACTATTTACATTTTCAGACAGACACAGAGGTCCAATTACAGACACTCCATTTACTGAAACCTACTGGCATTATTTTACTGTTTAAAGAACTGCTCCAGACCAAAAGTCTAAGGAAAATGCAAACCATGACTATAAAAGATGTATGAAGCAAAATAGCCAATTGTAAAGTGTCCACATATTTCCTCTGTGTGCATCAATTTCTTCGAGGAAGCATACCCTTGGTGCTCCAGGAAATTAAATAATTACCACAACAGTACTACCAAAAGATAATGCGCGGCACAGAACAGGAGCCTAGTTTATCACTAACACCGCTGGAATGACAGCCATTATAAAAAGTATAGCCCGGTTCCAAAATGGCTATCACTTTGGAAACTACCCAGCACCTATTTGTAAGAAGCTGGCTCTGTATATGGTATGCCACTAGGTGGTTATACCATGTACAGAGTTCAAGGGTTCCCAGAAGTGTACAAGGCTCAATGTAAAACCCAAAGTGCTCTATTAGTGATAGTGTGGGTGAGCAGCCTTAGGCCAATACAGAGGAGTGTAAGACATCTATTGCATAACATTGACCAATAATGGACACACGACCTAAAAAGGAGAACCACACCAACTTTGGAAAAAATAGCCTTGTTTGTATTTTATTTTAAGACCAAGATCTTCGCAATAAGGCAAGTTTGTTTTTAAATATAAATACTTTTCACTTTCAAAAGATGACAGAACAATTTCGGAACAGTTCAAGGTTATCCTATGGGGAAAACAATATTGCGGTTAAACAGTTAAGTTTCACACTTACCGTTTCGGGACCAAAGGTCAGCAAGGGGCAAGTGTCAGGTGAGTACCAAAACTGCACCACCAGGGGCACAGGGGCGGCCGGGTGCAGATGTCAAAAACGGAGTTTGGCCCAATGCGTTTCAATGGAGACTGGGGGTGCTTGGAGCCACATGACTTGCAGGTAAGTAGAATGGTTGCAGGGGCCAAGGGGGTTAGAGCAGGCAAAAGGAGAGGCCACAGGCAGCACCAAGCATACACCACCAGTGGCTCAGGGGCGGCCGGGTGCGGGGTGCAATTTCAGCATCGGGCGCCCAATGCTTTTCAATGAGGATTCTGCTCTTAACAAACAGGCTGCGGGCGTCGCACCATAGGTTGCAGGAAGAAACCCAACTACAGCAGAGGTAAGTAGAGATGCAGGGGGTCGTAGGGGCACTGTTGGTTCAGTTCAGCAAGGCACAGGGGCTTCGGGTGCAGGGTTGTCTTTCGACGTCGGAGTCTTCTTACCAGAGCTGGTCGCGGTCAGGGGGTCTCTGGGTTCACGCTGCAGGTGCTGCTGTGGAGGTCTGGAGAGGTCAGCCAGCACTGGATTCGAGGTCAGGATGGCAGGGGATACTTCACTGGGCAGGTGGGCCACTCAGACTCTGGCCGTGGGGGTTGGGTGCAGAGTGGGCAGAAGTCACGGTTCCAGCTGGATCCGGAGCCCTTGGAGTACATTTCTTCTGGACAGGTCCGCTGTCCACGGGAGATTGGAGTCTTTTTCGAAGGCAACAGTCCTTTTCGTCGCAGATTCTTCAAAGCTGGAGACAGGCCAGTAGGGCTGCGGTCAAGGCAGTAGTCGTCTTCAGGCTTCTCTGCAGGGATGTCTGCTTAGGTCATGGCAGATCTAGATTGCAGGTCTGGGGAGCCACCTAAATACTACATTTAGGGGGTTTTAGGGGAGTAGCAGGTAGGGCCAATGGCACCTTACCTTTGGTGGCTACACACACTATTATGCCACCCTCCTGTGGAGGGGGGCATAGTCCTAGCCCTGATTGGAAGAGTCCCCTCATCTTCAAAATGGAGGAGACTGAAAAGTGTGCTTGACTTCGCCACCTCCACCAGAGGGGTGGGGATGGCAAAGGTGGGCACACCTCCTATCCTTTATAAGTTTTACCGCTGGTTTTCTCGCCCAAAGTGGGGGTGTAAAAACCTGGGGCTGCCATCAGCTCCTAGCAGCAGAGGCTAAGGGTCGAATTATAAAGGCGGCAGGCCTTTAAAGTTTACCCTTCGAGCACTGGCCCATCCTGGGGGAAGGAGGTGTGGTACCTCTGCCCAGGATGCGCATTGTTTCTGGTCCCAGAGAGCAGAGGCTTTCCACCCAGGGGCCCAGAAACAGGTCTGTGTGTGGCAGGCTGCCTAAAGCCAGTCAGTGCCCCCACCAAGGTCAGTAGATTTCCAGAGGGGCACCTCTGAGGTGCCCTCTGAGTACATGTTTTAATAAATCTCACACTGGCACCAATGAGGATTACAAGGAGCTGTTTGGTACCAAACACTCCTGGTTTCAGTGAAGCCATCATGGTACTGGGGAACTCGAGTCCAGTTTCCAACCCATGTACTCCTTATGGCTTCCCTGGCACTTACAATATTTAAGAATGGACTTAAGTACTATAGGGGCATATCTACTCATGCAGATATGCCCTCACCTGTGGTATAGTGCACCCTGCCTTAGGGCTGTGAGGACTGCTAGAGGAGTGACTTACCTATACCTAAAGGCAGTGCTGGCTGGCCTGGCACCCAGGCAGGGTGCCATGACGACTGTCGTTTTTCATCTCACAAGGGCATGCAAGCTGCAAGGGCAGTGGCATGGTGCTAGTGAGGGGGTTCCCAGGGGACCCTCTTCAGCTCCCAGGGCGTAGGTACCCAGGGTACTACTTACTAAGGACTTACAGGGGGTAGAAGTACCAATTGTGGATAGGTTTTAGGGAAGAAGCACTGGCATAGGGGACCTGGTTTGCAGGGACGATGTGCACTACAATCGAAACCACATCAAATACCAGGCAAAAAGTGGGGGCTAACCATGTCAAAAGAGGCACTTTCTCATACTATTCCTGGAAATATTTGTTTCTGCTGCATGGGCCTACCTGTGCAACCAGTGAATTGCAGTAGTGCCCCAAACAAATATATTCACAATCTTAGTAAAATTACTTTCCTCCAGCAAGAGGATTTTCTCCGATTTACACATTTAGAATAATTATCCTTTCAGATTTCTTACAAGACAGATGGGAATATTCCACATTTGGTGGGACGCAGAGGCTGGAAATCTATAGACATAGCAGCTTTGCTGTGAGTGAGGGGGCGGGGGTTATAGAGGCTTCATTCAGCTGATGCAGGAAGTCAAGCTCTTCTGCTAAGCAATGCCCATCACAAAGCTGTATGAAGTTTAATCTATTTTTAGGGGCCAGTGTTGCTCAATGGGGTTTACTCCAGGAATATCAGCTAGGCACATATGCTAACCCACAAGCAATGAAAAGCTGATTTCCATTCCATACATCTTTTTTCATAGCACAAGAGGCTCTCAGCACTTGGAACAATGGATTTCACCAAATCCAATAATCGAGGCTTGGAACAGGATGAAATCAATACCCTTGGTTTAGCAGCCAGTGGGAAATGCACAGAAGAGACATGCGCAGAGGGTGCATGGGAAGGCCTGGCCTAAGGTAAATGCAGTCATGTAAATAGCAAAGTCCTATATTATCCAAATGGAAAATGTTACTGAGCCTGTAAGCATCTGTTCATGGCATGTAGTGCTTTAGAATCACATGCTTTGCATAGTCCTGCCATCTACTGTTGGAGTCATATGCGTGCAAGTTGTTTTTCTCTAAAGAAGTCTTTGAGTCACAAAGTTGAGAGAGAGAGAGAGAGAGAGAGAGAGAGAGAGAAAGGAAAGGAAAGGAAAAAAAAGCAGGGCTGTCTGGTCGGGGCTACTAATGTGAGAGTGAGGGATGTTTGCTGAAGCTTGTTCTGTAGGTGTGGAAGACTGGAGGCAATGCTTGGGGAATTTGCGTTTTTGTCTGTGGCGAATGGTGGAAATACAGGAGTAGGACTTGAGGGTGGAGTTCCCACTTATGGACTTGTTGATGCATCCTGCTGAGCAGGTCTGCAAAGTTGTTGTTCACTCCGGGTATGTACTGTATGAGGGGGATGGACTCTATGGTGTATCGCCCACCGCCAAATGTTCTAAGCTAGAGCCGACAACTGCACAGAGTGTGTGCCGCCCTGCTTTTTAAAGTAGAATATGACAGTTGTGTTGCCCATCCTGACTAGAATCACCCTGCGCTGAATGAGAGGAAGGAACGCTTTGAGAGCTAGCTAGATTGTCAACAATTGCAGGTGGTTGATGTGGAGATCCCATTGGTGGGTGTCCACATGCCTTGTACGGTCAGATCTTGCAAGTAAGCGCCCCAGCCTGTGAGTAATGGGCCGTGGTGATGCTCGCATGTGGAATTGGGTCTAGAAAGGGCTGTTCCTGTAACAGGTTGTTGGCATTCCACCAATGCAGAGAGCGCCAAATGCGGACTCCATATCAACACTAGATCCTCCCATTGACCATCACCTTGTGACCATTGTGCTGCTAGGCACTCTTGCAACGGCGCATGCGCAACCTGGCATATGAGACTATGGCAATGCAGGGGGCCATCATACACAGGAGGTGCATGACCTTTCTGACTGCAACCTGGCGATCTGGCTGAAAAAGAGGGGACACGTTTGAAATGCTTGTACCCTTGCTGGGCCGGGGTATGCTTTTCCTAGTCGAGAGTAGAGTATGGCCCAACGGAAGGGCTGTACTTGCAGGCGATGGAGATGAGATTTGGCTGCAATGATGGTGAAGACTAGGCTGTGCAAAAGATGTATGGTAGTTTGGGTGTGAGCTAGGCATTGGTGCTGTGTGGTGCTCTTGAACAGCCAGTCATCCAGGTAAGAAAGACATGGATGCTGCTCCTTCTGAGGTGAGCGGCTACCACTGCAAGACACTTTGCAAACACCCTGCCTTTTTAGGTCTCGCCTGAGCCAGCGCGCATGCGCTGCTCTGCGAGACATTTAGTAAGCAGGTTTTTAAAGTGCTGCTTTTGCCGGCCACCAGCTTGCGGTTACGCGCACAAGCGCGCGCGCCTCACAGCTGCCATCTGTCTTTCTCGCGCGCGACGTGCATTCATCTTCATTTTCCACTAGCGTGCTTGTCGTCGCGCGCGCACCCCTGCTTTTACTTTTGCCTTCGCACCACTCGCGTCCTTTTTTTTTTTTCTTCTTCTCGCGTGCTTGTTCCAGCTTGCTGCCTGCATATAACATGGCTGCCGATGTCAGCCCTGTGCAGGCTCCGGCTCCCTCGGCACTCGGTACCGTAACCCAGCTCCTCTGTCTCGCTCTACAGTCCGTGACTAAAAGACTTTAACCTTCGCTCTGCAGCACACGCCATCACGTGATCGGAGAGTCCCGCAAGCAATTGGTTGGCACAGCTCCCATTGACTTGCCTTGACCATCGAGCTTGAATGCAGTCTCAGAACCGAGTTGTCTTCGCTTTTTAATTCTGAGACGCTTGAAGCTCTGTCGTGCATGTCACCATGGCTACCCGAGGCGGCGATGCGGACGACTCTTGCAGACCCTACCAGGTGGCAGTGCTTGGCGCCTCTGGTTTCACTAGTCATACATTCTCAGTGGCACTTGTGCAGCAGCTCATTGCTTTGTACCACCAGTGTCTGCTGGGAGATGTAGTTTCCTCCATGGTCTCTTACCTATTTGACTTGTGTTGCTTCCTTTACAAAATGGGTTTTGTAGTCCAGAATCGTTTTTTACGCTTATGATGATTATCTTTGTGGTATGTCTATGGATGTCGCTTGCCAATTTTATATTCTTGTGGATTCATGTCCTTCCTCCAAATCAACGATCGTGGTAGATTCTACACAGTGAATTTACCGGCAAACAGAGGATTTGTACCAGGAGATCCCTGCAAAGTGTGTGTATATATATATATATATATATATATATATATATATATATATATATATATATATATACATATATATATATATATACATATATATACATATACATATATACATATACATATATACATATATACATTATCTACTGGCGGTCGCCAGTAGATAGTTATAGTTAAAACCTATTATCCATAGGAAATCCGCGACATTCTATTTGAAATAACGTTGGCGCCGGTTAACGAATCTTCGCGAAAGTTTCCAACTTGTTGGGGCGCTCCGGTCCGCTCCTATCCTGAAAGTCTCGGGGTGATACGTCAAGCGGGGGCCGAGAAAAAAGGGGGGTCCCAAAACGCGTTTTCCCCATTCATTTTTCCATAGGAACCTTTAGTCGCAGCTACAGCCCGAACTGCTGAACGGAATTACACCACATTTGGCAAAGAGGTAGCCCTTGGTTCAGTGTCGTGCCTTTTGCTTAAATGGTGTAAATCCGTTCAGTAGTTCCTGAGAAAATCAAAAGTAAAGTCACATATATATCTGGGCGGAGCCTAACCACACATGTCATCGTGAGATCTGATTGGCTGTCAGCACTTCATCCTGGAATTGCTGGCAGCCATCTTGGGACCAATATAAATGATAGTACCTCATTGAAATGCATTGTAGTGAATAGAAGATTTTGAGGGTCACCAAAAGGAGAACTATAAAGGGTGATAACAGGCTTTAGTTACATTAGAATTTATTTGTTGATGGTACCATACTAATTTTAGGAATTGTGGTGTATTCTAAGGTGATTTTACCATGTGAAAAACCTTCTGCTGGGATATCATGAATCATGTTTGAGAGAACACTATTTTCTCATGCTTGTCCCATGGAGGTTTGGAAGGTGCTCCAGAAGCTAAAATGAGAGCATATTTTCTGTAAATTCACATTATCTTTCTCAGTCATGTGAGAATGAAGTCTGACATTCTCAGTAAAACATGTACATCCAACAAGGGCAGAGACTGTCAGTTGATTCCTTTGTGTTCTACTGCAGCTTCCCAGAGTGTTCTAACGAACAACTAGAGTGCTAACAGCCTTACTTATGACAAAAGTATGGCACACCTGAAGCCATCTTGATTGGAATAAACTGGTAACACTTAAACAATTTAATTTAAAAAGGAACAAAATGATGGGGTTCATTTTGTCATAGAAATTATGGTTAGTGCTGTAGAAAGAAAAATTAGGACATATTTCAAGTGTGATCTCAAATATCTTCCTGTTATATTTCAACAGGAGCAGCCTGCCAGTTGATGCCTTTGTGTTCTACTGCAGCTTCCCAGAGTGTTCTAAAGAAGAACTAGAGCGCTAACAGCCTTACTTATGACAAAAGTATGGCACACCTGAAGCCATCTTGATTGGAATAAACTGGTAACACTTAAAACATTTAATTTAAAAAGGAACAAAATGATGGGGTTCATTTTGTCATAGAAATTATGGTTAGTGCTGTAGAAAGAAAAATTAGGACATATTTCAAGTGTGATCTCAAATATCTTCCTGTTATATTTCAACAGGACCAGCCTGCCAGTTGATGCCTTTGTGTTCTACTGCAGCTTCCCAGAGTGTTCTAAAGAACAACTAGAGCGCTAACAGCCTTACTTATGACAAAAGTATGGCACACCTGAAGCCATCTTGATTGGAATAAACCAGTAACACTTAAAACATTTAATTTAAAAAGGAACAAAATGAGGGGTTCTTTTTGAAATAGAAATTATGGTTAGTGCTGCAGAAAGAAAAATGAGGGCATGTTTTAAGTGAGATCTCAAATCCTCTTCTATTTCATTAGAAAATTCTGACATGCAGACTGAAACAATCACTTTCAATACCAGCAGCAGACTTCCAGTTAACTCCCTGGTGAGCAGTAGCTTTACTCCAGTGATCTAATGAGCAACTAGAGTGCTAACATTCTGAATTTATGGCAGATGTGAGACATCTGAATGCCTTCTTGATGGAATCAAAGTAAAAAACTGAAAGCATTTCCTACTGAGGAGACTGCAGTAAATGAAGAAATTAGGAAACTTCATAACAAAGAAGTCTTCCAAGATGGCCACCAGTGAAAAAAGAGCCCAAATGTAGCACAAATATTACCCAGATGTAGCCCACATATAGCCCAATGACAAAAGTGTGCAAAACACTTTTTATTTTTAGTTTTTTGCAGTTTTATGTAGTGCAGACTGGTCAGGTATTGGAGCATTGCTTCTTAAAACATGACCCCCTACACTACAAAAACACCACTGCACTACCTTAAACCCTAAAACACTACCCCCAGCACGACCCCCTACACTACACAAGCACCACTGCACTATCCTAAACCCTAAAACACTACCCCCAGCACGACCCCCTACACTACCCAAACACCACTGCACTAACCTAAATCCTAAAACACTACCACCAGCACGACCCCTACACTACCCAAACACCACTGCACTACCCTAAAACATGACCCCCTACACTACACAAACACCACTGCACTACCCTAAACCCTAAAACACTACCCCCAGCACGACCTCCTACACTACACAAGCACCACTGCACTACCATAAACCCTAAAACACTACCCCCAGCACGACCCCCTACAGTACACAAACACCACTGCACTACCCTAAACCCTAAAACACTACCCCAGCACGACCCACTACACTACCCAAACACCACTGCACTAACCTAAACCCTAAAACACTACCCCCAGCACGACCCCCTACACTACCCAAACACCACTGCACTACCCTAAAACATGACCCCTACACTACACAAACACCACTGCACTACCCTAAACCCTAAAACACTACCCCCAGCACGACCCCCTACACTGCCCGAACACCACTGCACTGCCCTAAACCCTGAAACACCAGCCCCTGCAGGACCCCTACACTGCCCGAACACCACTGCACTGCCCTAAACCCTGAAACACCACCCCTAGCACGACCCCCTACACTGCCCGAACACCACTGCACTGCCCAAAACCCTGAAACACCACCCCTTCACGACCCCCTACACTGCCCGAACACCACTGCACTGCCCTAAACCCTGAAACACCACCCCCAGCATGACCCCCTACACTGCCTGAACACCACTGCACTGCCCTAAACCCTGAAACACTACCCCCAGCAAGACCCCTACACTGCCCGAACACCACTGCACTGCCCTAAACCCTGAAACATCACCCCCAGCAAGACCCCCTACACTGCCCGAACACCACTGACCTAAACCCTGAAACACCAACCCCAGCACGACCCCCTACACTGCCCGAACACCACTGCACTGCCCTAAACCCTGAAACACTACCCCCAGCATGACCCCCTACACTGCCCGAACACCACTGCTCTGCCCAAAACCCTGAAACACCAGCCCCAGCACGACCCCCTACACTGCCCGAACACCAACGCACTGCCCTAAACCTTGAAACACCAGCCCCTGCACGACCCCCTACACTGCACGAACACCACTGCACTACCCTAAACCCTGAAACATCACCCCCAGCATGACCCCCTACACTGCCCGAGCACCACTGCACTGCCCTAAACCCTGAAACACCAGCCCCAGCATGACCCCCTACACTGCCCGAACACCACTGCACTGCCCTAAACCCTGAAACACCAGCCCCAGCACGACCGCCTACACTGCCCGAACACCACTGCACTGCCCTAAACCCTGAAACACCAGCCCCAGCACGTCCCCTACACTGCCCGAACACCACTGCACTGCCCTAAACCGTGAAACACCAGCCTCAGCACGACCCCCTACACTGCCTGAACACCACTGCACTGCCCTGAACCCTGAAACACCAGCCCCAGCACAACACCCTACACTGCCCGAACACCACTGCACTGCCCTAAACCCTGAAACACCACCCCGTGCATGACCCCCTACACTGCCCGAACACCACTGCACTGCCCTAAACCCTGAAACACCACTCCCAGCGTGACCCCCTACACTGCCCGAACACAACTGCAATAAACCCTGAAGCATCACCCCCTGCACAACCCCCTACACTGCTCGAACACTACTGCACTGCCCTAAACCCAGAAACACCATCCCCAGCACGACCCCCTATACTGCACGAACACCACTGCACTGCCCTAAACCCTGAAACACTACCCCCAGCAAGAACCCCTACACTGCCCGAACACCACTGCACTGCCCTAAACCCTGAAACATCACCCCCAGCAAGACCCCCTACACTGCCCGAACACCACTGCCCTAAACCCTGAAACACCACCCCCAGCAAGACCCCCTACACTGCCCGAACACCACTGCACTGCCCTAAACCCTGAAACACCAGCCCCAGCACGACCCCCTACACTGCCCGAACTCCACTGCACTGCCCTAAACCCTGAAACACCACCCCCTGCACGACCCCCTACACTGCCCGAACACCACTGTACTGCCCTAAACCCTGAAACCCCACCCCCAGCATGACCCCCTACACTGCCAGAACACCACTGCACTGCCCTAAACCCTGAAACACCACCCCTGCATGACCCCCTACACTGCCCGAACACTACTGCACTGCCCTAAACCCTGAAACACCACCCCCAGCACGACCCCCTACACTGCACAAACACCACTGCACCGCCCTAAACCCTGAAACACTACCCCCAGCAAGACCCCCTACACTGCCCGAACACCACTGCACTGCCCGAAACCCTGAAACATCACCCCCAGCAAGACCCCCTACACTGCCCGAACACCACTGCCCTAAACCCTGAAACACCACCCCCAGCAAGACCCCCTACACTGCCCGAACACCACTGCACTGCCCTAAACCCTGAAACACCACCCCCAGCAAGACCCCCTACACTGCCCAAACACCACTGCACTGCCCTAAACCCTGAAACACCAACCACAGCACGATCCCCTACACTGCCCGGACACCACTGCTCTGCCTAAAACCCTGAAACACCAGCCCCAGCATGACCCCCTACACTGCCCGAACACCACTGCACTGCCCTAAACCCTGAAACACCAGCCCCAGCACGACCCCCTACACTGCCCGAACACCACTGCTCTTCCCTAAACCCTGAAACACCACCCTCAGCATGACCCCCTACACTGCCCGAACACCACTGCACTGCCCTAAACCCTGAAACACCAGCCCCAGCACGACCCCGTACACTGCCCGCACACCACTGCACTGCCCTAAACCCTGAAACACCAGCCCCAGCACAACCCCGTACACTGCCCGAACACCACTGCACTGCCCTAAACCCTGAAACACCAGCACGACCGCCTACACTGCCCGAAAACTACTGCACTGCCCTAAACCCTGAAACACCACCCCCAGCAAGACTACCTACACTGGCCGAACACCACTGCACTGCCCTAAACCCTTTAACACCACCCCCTGCACGACCCCCTACACTGCCCAAACACTACTGCACTGCCCTAAACCCTGAAACACCACCCCTCAGCACGACACCCTACACTGCCCGAACACCACTGCACTGCCCTAAACCCTGAAACACCACCCCAGCACGACTCTCTACACTGCCCGAACACCACTGCACTGCCCTAAACCCTGAAACACCACCCCCTGCACGACCCCCTACACTGCCCGAACAACACTGCACTGCCCTAAACCCTGAAACACCACCCCTGCACCACCCCCTACACTGCCCGAACACCACTGCACTGCCCTAAACCCTGAAACACCACCCCTGCACCGCCCCCTACACTGCCCGAACACCACTGCACTGCCCTAAACCCTGAAACACCACCCCCAGCATGACCCCTTTACTGCTCGAACACCACTGCACTGCCCCAAACCCTGAAACACCACCCCAGCATGACCCCCTACACTGCCCGAACACCACTGCCCTAAACCCTGAAACACCACCCCTGCACGACCCCCTACACTGCCCGAACACCACTGCACTGCCCTAAACCCTGAAACACCACCCCTGCATGACCCCCTACACTGCCCGAACACCACTGCACTGCCCTAAACCCTGAAACACCACCCCCAGCACGACCCCTACACTGCTCGAACACCACTGCACTGCCCTAAACCCTAGAACACTACCCCCAGCATGACCCCTACACTACCCGAACACCACTGCACTACCCTAAACCCTAAAATACTCCCCCCAGCACGACCCCCTACACTACCCGAACACGACTGCACTGCCCTAAACCCTAAAACACTACCCCCGCA